>JAQQSU010002429.1:0-14674 GCA_028627135.1 Pseudochirops cupreus | reverse complement strand
TGACCCCATACCCAGCACTCTAATCCACTCTGCCACCTGGCTGCCTCTAGGCAAGCAATTATAACAGGATGTATCCTGTCATAAGCCTACCTATCATCTTCTAATATTTTCATCAAGGATACCTTTGACACATGTGTAGATCATTTCCATAAAGGAGTTATTGCTATTCTCCTGATACCCTTTTTTAGTAGTAATATCATCCAAGTGTTTTTCATTGTTATCTTGTAAAAGGATCCCTCAGTATTTTCAATTTTGTGTCACCTCCAGCAAGCATTTCTTCTCTCTGTTCTTGGTTTGATTTGATCCAGCCTCTTCTCATCTTTGTCTACTTCTACTTTTACACGGAGTACATCAGGAACTGAGGTGTTAAGTGTCCAAATGTGCTTCTATTTTTCATTAATGAAGAAAATAGACCATTATAGAAACACTGATAAATCTATTCCTCTTCCTATTTTTTTTTTCCTTTTGCCAATTTCATTGGGATAGTATAGCTTATTTGGATTTCATACCTAGTGTTCTGAAACTTATTTTACTTACCTTGCTTTTCAATGTTTTATGAAACCATATTGCTAGTAAACTACTATTCTTCCCCATAGTCTTTTAAAAATAAATCTGTATTCTAAACCAATGTTGCCCTTGGCTGCCCTGTCTTTCCACTTGGCAAAGAGATCAAGAGCTAGCTAAAGCAAATTTTGGACTCTTTTTGTTTCTTCATTGGATCAATGACTTCACTTTACCTATAGGAAATGGTAATATTCAAAGTCAATACTCTTGCCTTTTTCTATTTTCAATTTTTCAGCATGGATAGATTCTTTGAATAGATTAAACTGAAACTATTATGATTGTATTCAGTCATAATAATAATAATAATAATAATAGTTAACATGTATATATGGGCAACTAGTGGATATAGTGCCTTGACCTTGTAACAGCAAACACCCTAGCATACCCAGGATGGCTGCTAGGACAGGTTCTCTGATCTGCTTTTCTAAAGGAAAGCAACTCAAAAAGGGCTAATAATCTTATTTTAATCAAACATATACATAATTTACATAGTTCAGGGGGGGAAGTCAGCACCCTGAACTTCAGAGAAAATACAAACAGAAATTATAAGCAGACAAAAAATACAAACAGAGGAAATAAGACAATTCAACAGACCAACAGACAGGGCTTCTACCTGTCTGATCATTACATACATACAGTTAGTTACCAGAGAGTGAAACACCAACATTTGGGTTTTCAAGTCAGGGAGCTCAACAGCAACCCAGAGTCTCATCTGGCCAAGTCACATAACTCTTCCCATAAGTGATCCTCAAAGCAAAACCTCACCTCAAGAGTATTTGTGTGTGTATCTATACACACACATATATGTATATATGTATATATATATATATATATATATATACATATACACATGCATATATATACATATATAAAACATGTATATGTGTGTGTGTATATAAATATACATATATATATATATATACATACATATGTGTGTATGTGTGTGTGTGTGTGTGTGTGTGTGTGTGTGTGTGTGTGTATACCCTTCTTCAGGTCAGAGGACATCACAACCTTCGTGACCCACTGCCTAATTACAAGTAACAAAAGGTGTGGGCCTTCCTGGAAAAATAAGCCTCCCCAAATAAGCTTCTCTTGTTGGGCTCCAAGCAAGACCCATTAAGGGGCAGGTAAGATCTTCAAATTCCCTAGGCCTATTAAGGGGCAGGGAAGATCTTCAAATTCCCTTACTATTATAGACCTGAGTCAGGAAGATTCATTTTGGGGGAGTTCAAATCTGTCCTCAGATACTTACTATGTGACTCTGGGAAAGTCACTTAACCCTGTTTGTCTCAGTTTTCTCATTTGTAAAATGAGTTGGAAAAGGAAATGGCAAACCATTCCAGCATTTTTACCAAGAAAACCCCAAATGGGTCACACAGAAGTTGGTCATGACTGAACAACAAAATTATATATGTATACACATATGATGCTTCAAGGTTGAGTTAGTACTAATGTTTACATTTTATAGATGAGGAAATTGAGACTGAGAGAGGTTAAGTAATTTTTCTTAAGATCAAACAGCTAATGGGTGTTGGAAGTAGGATTTGAACTTGGGTTTTTCAAACTCCAAGTTAGGCACTTTGTCCACTATACCATCTACCTGCCATCTTCATTCTTTCTTCCAATTTGATGTTGACTTTGGCCTTTTCTATAATTGATGGTCTGACTGCACACAGCTAACTCTGGTATAACTCTCTCATTACTGAAATCCAAGAATTAAAAAAAAAAATCTTCGAGCCTAAAATTTATCCTCAAACCAGTATTATTTTCATTAAAAAAAATTTTTAATTGGCATTTTCGCTTTTACTTCTCCTGCATTTCCCTTTATGTTCCTTTCCCTCTAAAAGGTTTCTTGTAACTTGTTCCTTGCAGCAAAAGATGCTTTTAAAAAGAGAGAAAGAGGGGTGGTTAGGTGGTGCAGTGAATAGAGCACTGGCCCTGGAGTCAGGAGGACCTGAGTTCAAATCCAGCCTCAGACACTTAACACTTACTAGCCGTGTGACCTTGGGCAAGTCACTTAACCCCAATTGCCCAGCCTTCCCCCACTCCAAAAAGCAAAGAGACAGAGAGAAAGAGAGAGAAAGAGAGAGAGAGAAAAAAAGGGAGAGTTAGAAAAGAAAAAATCAGCATAAAGTGATCAATATAACCAAAAAACCTGACATCATATGTGACGTTTCACATTCATGGACTTCCCTCTTTCATTTCTCAAACTTAAATCATATAATTATAAACAAGAACCCTGTCCTCAAGAAGTTTACTAATTTGTTTCATTTAGCTTTTTTGTTTTGGTTTTAACTTTATTTGCCAGACACAACTGTGGGAATGAGATTTGATTTGTTAACCATTGTCCACATAGCATTTACAAAGTTTGGGAGACAGAAGTTTACTAGCAAGAACATACTGATTGGTATTGAGAGTGAATTTCCTATCCCCAAGTCATATAGCTGTCTAGAGCCAAGGACTTGGAAGCAGCAATGCACAAAGAAGTTTTAAAAAAAGACAACCTTATTCTAGGGTCTTTCTTCTGGTTTTGGTTGGTATAGTAAATCATAGATTTAGCTATGCACTAAGCCTTTCCCTAGTCAGGAAGAAACTTTCTAGAAACCACATTTCAATAGATGGAAATGGGAGAAAAAAAGTCAGTAAATGGCCCTAAAGAACAAAAGCTTAGCCACATAGAGAAGACAGTAGCTTGGCAAGCCCAAGACCCACTCCAGATGAAAATTTCCAGAAAAGACAGTGTCAGAATGGAAATACATGTCCAGTACAGAGCAATAAGATAGCATTATCAGAAAATACCAGCAGCTCTACCACATTGTAGGTATAAAATGTCCTGGTTATACATATGCTATGGCCATACATATCCCTACATGTGTATCTTCCATGTCTGTGCAGGACTGAAATGAGTGGAGTATCTACTATTTGTGGGTAAAAGGAGTATATACCTTTGGGAGAGTATACTGCATGTGTATATAGTAATATTTTTTCTTGTCACTTCATTTGCCATACTGTTCGATCAAGTGTTATCTGTGTTGAACTTGTAGTCATTCTGAAGGAGTGGCAAAAACATGAAGACAGTGAAGAGGGGGTTATGAGCTAGCCACAAACCTGAGGTTATTTTTATGGATTGAATTGCCTATGAGAAAAACAGTCATGTCAGGAAGAAGAGAAGGCTTCTGAGGGGATGAGTTTTAGATATGCTAAGTTTAAGATATCTCCAGGACATCCTGTGTGAAAGTGGCCAGTAGATAATTGGAGATATGGAACTAAAGACTGGGGAGGAGACTGATGGCTAGATAAATACAAAAAGTCACCTACATAGAAAGGATTGTTAAATTGGGAGTTGATTAGGCTACCAAGTTGAAAGAATAGAGAACGAAAAGAGGAAGGTTTAGCACAGAAACTAGGGAAATACAGTTAAGTGTTGAAATACGAATAATGATCCCACAAAGGAGCCTGAGAAGGAACATTAGATAGTAGGAAGCAAACCAAGAGAGAGTGGTGTCATGAAAACACAGAAAGGAAGGAGAATCCAAGAGGAGAGGCTCATTTTATATTCACAATAATCCTGTGAGGTAAATAGTGTCAGGATTTTTGAGGGTCATAGAGGTTGTGATTCACTAAAGGTAATAAATGGCAAAGCTGAGATTTGAACTCATGTTCTATGACTTCTGGCCCACTAATCTTAGACAGATATTAACTTCATTTACCAATATTTCTCAGATGAAAATTATTCACACCTCTTATTTAGTCCTAACCAATGGCCAATCAGGTAACAAATATGGCAGCCTAAATCATAAATCAGGCAGAAGGGGAAATTGCTGAACTGATCTAGCATGATATCTTTAGTGAAACTATTTGGGGCATATTGCAAACACCAAATTACTGGTTCTATGCCTTTTCTCTCTTTCAAAATATTTCTGGACTGCTGCAGCAATGTAGCTTCAGAACCATTAATTCTTTTTTTTTTATAAATTTTTTACTCATTTTAAACTTAAATACAAAACTAGAAAAGAAAAATTTAAAAAGAACATTTCCATGTACACAGCAGAACATAAGAGAGGATTCAATGTAAAAGAATAAATTTCTATTTCAAGAAAATTTATGTAATAAATACTACACATTATTTTCAAAGCTATCCAGCTCTGCTTCTTTGTAAGTTTTCTTTTGTCCTTTGTTGTGCACTTTTTTTCCCTTCCTTCCCCACCTCCCACCCTCCCCACCCTAAATACACATATATGTAAGATCAGTCAACTCTTTTTATGAAGGCAGATAGCATCTTCCTTCATAGGTCCAAGTCTTTCCATATTTTTCTATATCATTCAGTTTATTTCCTCTATCATAGGATATTCTAACACAATCACATCCTATCTGAAAGACCATCCATGAAAGTTTTTTCCCCAATTTTCTGCATTCCTTCTACTCTTGGTTTCATTGGTTTTATTTATATAATAAAAAAATTTAATTTAAAATAGTCAAATGTATCCATTTTATACTTCAACAATGATCTCACCTTATAATACACTGTAAGGTCTAATACTGCTGAATCTCCTTCCTTTACATCATTTTTCCCTGGTTACAACAATTAATTCTTCATTTTGTGTTCCTGTTCTTCCCTAAAGTCAATCCCACTAAGTCCCACCTAATGAGAAATAGCTTTAAAATAAAAACAGGAAGCTTATGCACCTATTACATCAAGTACAACACTGAGACCACCAGAAACTTCCTTGGCTCAAGTCTGCCTTCTTCTGAGTTATCCTACAAGTGAAAGTAAAGCTTCAGGTCTTAAAGACTAATTACATGCAATATTTAATTTTGTTTATTACTATCAACACTAATGTTTGCTGATTAAGATTTTTTAATTTGTTTTTCAATTCTACAAAAATAATTCACTCATGCATGCTCATTCATTATTCTTTAATAAAATGTTGTCAGTCAAAATAATATTTAGCAAGATCTGTATTACATAATTTTTCTGAACATTCCTGTCCTTATAGGGGGAGGGGGGAAGGGAGGCACTGAATACATTTCTCAGAAAACCCATATAATAATAACACCGCCATAGATTTTCTCTGACCTTCTCTATTTAGTGTTCTATGTCTAAAGAGGGCAACTAATCTGAAGACAGGGCTGATCTGCAGAGACCTTGTAATTTATCTTTCCCCATGATTACAATTTCCAATCTAACTAGCAGCCCCACAAATTGAACTCGGATCTACATGATCAATAGCTGTGTGTGACCCATTAGACATGGGTAGGTTAAATCATTCTTGGAGAGAGACTATCCAAATGAAAGGCATACAATTACCATCTAGTTAACATATATTGAAGTGGGTTGTACAAACATGCAAAATAATATGCATACAAACCTATCTCAGGTTCAGTGATTGTGGTGTCAAGGTTCTCTCTCTAATACTTTACATATATATTGATGCTAAGTGATGGTTGTTGCACGTAAATCAGTCCTATTTGGACTGAAACTGGATATAAGCCATGGGATTCAGATACACTGAGACTGCATTGTATGGATCCTACGTATACACAGACAGCCAAGGTAACTTAATTAGAATCATTTAAGAATTAGTGACAACGGATGTGTTGCTTCTATTGTTTGGCATCTATATTTTTGAAAAGCCAATACAATAATGGATTCCTATATGCCTATGAGAAAAAATACTGAGAAGCTGAGAAGGCTAGCTGAATTTTTTCAGGCAAGTCTAGGCAGCAGTGAGAAGTCTTTCTACACACTCAGCTCTCATAATAAAAGAAGTCATTCTTGATTCTAACTTAAATCCCACATACACTAGTTTGAGTCTAGGCACAACTAATTATGAAGGCCTCCACGATTCTAGTCAATTCAGTTCAACAAGCATTAATTACATATATACTAAGGATCAGGCATTATGATGGGTTATAGGGAATCAATGGGAAAAATGAAACAGTCCCTAGATTTAAGAAGCTTATAGTCTATGTTTCATCAATATTCATAAGAGGATCACATCCTCCTAGTTGCATTTCCATTTCTGAATGCTTAGGGCATGCTTACTTCTTTTTCAATAGTGTTATACTGCTATTTCACATTCCGCTTGTTCTTTTCTATGACCCCTAGATCATCTTCAACCACACTGGAGCATAGCAAGTCCTTAATCCTTCTTCATTTTGTATTGGTGCCATGCATTTTTCCTCTCTGGATGGACTGCTCAGTGTTTGTTTTTCTTTCTTGGTTTAAAGGAAATGGGTTTTGGAAAGGTACTCCTGGATGCTCAAAGTACGTTCACATATAGATAAGGGATTCACTTTTCCCAGAGCACCCTGTTGAAGCAATACTATGGGTCAGAGCCCTACCTGCATTTGTCTTAATTGGGCAATCCCATTGCTTTGTGCTCCAGGGAAGAAATGGAAACAATGCACTACAGGACATTCAGGCCACCCATAGCTATCCAGTGTAATGCTATTTATTAAAAATATTCTAATGGAATTCAAGTGGTCACATTAATTCTTATCAGTGCAGCATGAAAATGTGGGATATATAGCTGGGAAAACTAAGCTCTCGACATTGGAGAGAAAGGGCAAGGGGAGATTATTCTCTACCTTTTATCCTTCCTTGACTTAAAGGAAAAATCTTACTCATCCCCTTTGTTCCTGACAACTTCTCCTAGATAAAGATACAGAAAAATCTAAATAATACCCACTTTTCAGTCTTCTCATTTTTAGTGCTTCAGCTTCCATTAACCTTTTCCTGAGTGATGTTTTGACGAGGGTGCTCTTCTTTCTTTCCATCGGGGCTCCAATTATTCATCTCTTTACCCAGGAATCATCTGAACTACCTTACTGCTTACAGCTGAAGTCTTTTAAGCTAGATAAAGATTAGCCTGCCCTTTCTTGCATCAATTAATCAATGTGGGCTATTCTGGCAGTTTTACCTTTGAACCTTAGTGCTTCCAGAATGAATTCATAAAGCATGATTTGTGGTGTGGTCCTCATTTACACAGCAATAAGGACATCCCTCTATCTGGGGGTTTTGATAAAGTGTCAGAGGACACAGCAATCTATGCAGAGAAAAAAAGGCACTGATTGTCTTAGGTTAGAATTGATTTGTTAACTTGAACTATTTACCAGAGGACAAGTCAATTGAGCCGTGAATGAAGTAAGCTTCATCAGTCCCTGGTTCAGCCTGCTTATTGGCAATGTTGCTTCTTTGGTGCTATGGGATAGGTCAATATTAAATATTTTTTGAATGCTTGAGCTTCTAAAAGGCTGTCCTGTTTGAATGTGACCATGTTGCATGTTTGTAATTCCTGAAAATTAAAGTCATCATTGCAGGAAAAGTATTTGTCAACTTTTCTCCTTGAACTTCCATCACTACCCTTTTATTTGCTCCAGCTTGCTTCATATGGAAAAAAACTGAGAAATGCTAAGAAAACTGCAGTGACACATACTATAAAGGACTGGATATATTTAGATTCATAGAAATTGCAAAATACCTCAGCCTCACCAAATGGAGAGATCATAGATTTCTATGGATTTCATCACCATTATGGATAGCCTCAATTCTCTTATGGATTGAGTGAGTCATTGTGTAGAAGTACATAAGATTAAATCTGGAAAGGACTCTAAAAATCATCTAGTCTAGCCCCCCTGCTTTGTGACTGTGACTCAAAGAGATTTAGTCATTTAAGACCCTGTTGGTTAGAGATGGAAACAGAAGAATACAGGCCTATTCTGACTCCTAATCCAGGGCTCTCTTGACTATGTGACAATGTCATTATAGTTAGTAGGAAGACATTTAATTCAATTAAGCAAACAATGATAAGCTCCTACTATGAGCACTGAGCTAGTCCCTAAGGGATATATTTTCTTTTAGAAAGACATAGCCTTATTGAACTGGAAACTGAGGCAATGTCTATCAGTTAGGAATGGCTTAAGAAGTGTGGCTTAACAATATGATTGTGATGGAATATTATTGTGCTATAAAACATGATGAGCAGTATGCTCTCAAAAAACCCTGAGAACACTTACATGAACTGATGTAAAGGGAAGCAGAACAAGGAGAACATTGTACATAGTAACAGCAACACTGTAGGATGATCAACGGTCAGTAACTTAGCTGTTCTCAGCAATACAATGATCCAAGACAATTCAGAAGGACTTAGGATGGAAAAAATGCTCTCCGCCTCCAGAGGAAGAACTGATGGAGTCTGAATGAAGATCAAAACCTACTTTTTCAAACTGTTTTAAACTTTATTTTTCTTGTGTTTTTTTGATCTGTTTTCTTTTACAACATGACCAATATTGAAATGTTTTGCATGACTTCACATGTATAATCAACAGCATTGCTTGCCTTCTCAAAGAGGGAGAGAAACTGGAAATGAAAAAAAAAATTGATGAATGTTAATTTTTTAAAAACATATATAATTGTAAAATATTTAATAAAATGAATTTTTAAAATTTCTTAAAAACAAAGAAATAGCTTTTGCCATTATGGAGTGCCTGACCCCTGACTCAATGAACTTCAATGTTCCCTATCACTTCTAGGATCAAATGCAAAATCCTCTCTTTGGCAATAAAAGCTCTCTTCCCACCACTCCCACCCCGCCCCCACCTTCCTAGTCTTCTTACATCTTACATAGTGGGCATACACACACACACACACACACACACACACACACACACTCTTTCTCTCCCTCTCTCTCTCTCTCTCTCTCTCCAGACCAGTGAGGCTGACCTCATTGTTGTTCCTCAGCCACTTTATCTTTCAAATCTAGGCATTTTTTCTTACTTCTCCATGTCTAGAATGCTCTCCCTACTGTTTTCCCCGACTTCCTTCAAGTTCCACCTTAAATTCTATCTTCCACACTTAAGATACACAGGCACTGTGGTAGGGAGATCCATCCTGCCCTACCGGAAAGTCAGAGGGGCGATGGGGGAGGACATAGGAGAGAATATATTGGGGGAGGAGTTATACAATGGGATGGCTCTTTTTGGGGGGGTGGGTAGGGGAAAGATGGGGAGAAAATTTGTAACTCAAAATCTCATGGAAATGAAGAAATAAAAGTTTTAAAAAAATTTCTATCTTCCACAGGAAGACTTTCATGATTCCTCTTGATTCAAGTGCCTTCTCTCTGTTGATTATTTCCAATTTATCCCGTGTGGAGTTTGTTTATACATAGACATTTGTCTCCATTAGACTGCAAGCTCCTTGAGGGCAGGGACTGTTTTTTACCTTTATTTTTATCCCCAGTTCTTAGCACAGTGTCTGGCTATAGTAGTAGGCACTTAATAAATTTTTATTGAATGACTAACCTATTGGAAGATAAGACACATTCACAAAAATTGATTGGACAACATAATTCATACTATGCATAAAAGTGGTACAGACATATTCCTTTATTAATCACTTATTAGGGAAGGCCATCAGTAACTGGAGGGAAAGAGAAATTCTCTGTCCCCTATATTCCATTTATATGTGCTTCCTAGTTCAAGTTCTCATCACTACTATAGAAAGAGTTTCATAATTGATCTCCCTGTTTCAGGTCCCTACTGACCCCACCTCTGATCTATGCAGTCACAAAAACAATCTTCCTAAAGAGCAGGTCCAGCCCTATCCAGGAGCTCAATATTCTTCACTAGCTCCCAACTGACAATGGGATAAAGCTGAAAGTCCTTAAGCTGGCATTTAAAGCCCATTATAATCTGACTCCACCTTTACAAACATTTCACATTATTCTGCCTCATACATTCTATAATCTAGAATAAATTGACTTATTTACTATTCCCTTAACTCAATGTTCCATCTGCCATGTCCATATCTTTGCAAGAGTTTCCCCAATGTCTGGGGTGTACCCCTTCCTTTCCTTTACCCAAGAATCCTTAGCTTCTTTCAGTACTTCTAGCACTACCAAGGGGCACTAGTGATATCAGCACAATGATCTATCAGTAATTCATAGGTCTCAGGACTGGACTGAGAATACAAAGGGAATTTATTTCTTTTCCCTTCTTGAATGGAGAGTTTCTCCAGAAGTCATACACCCTCCACCTTTCCCAGAGTTGTGACTCTGTTTTTGAAACCAGAGTACCAAAATAACAGCCCTGACTGTGCTCACTCTTGTGGCTTTTTCTTGGCTCTGATTTTACTAGGAATAATTTAGTCTCTAATTCTTTGTCAGGCATGCAATGCAACACCAATCTTCCCACTTTATCCCCAAAGGTAGTAAATTTGCTATCAGACCCCAAAATAGCTCAACTATGCAAGATCTCTCTCTTTCTCTCTTTCTCTTTCTCTCTCTCTCTCTCTCTCTCTCTCTTTCTCTGTCTCTCTGCCTTTCTGTCTCTGTCTCTCTTTCTCTCTCTCTGTTTCTGTCTCTTTCTGTCTTTCTATCTCTGTCTGTCTCTTAATCTCTCTCTGTATCTCTCTCTGTCTGTCTCTCCATCTCTGCCTCCGTCTGTCTCTGTCTCTGTCTCTGTCTCTCTCTCTCTTTGTCTCTCTGTATCTCTGTGTCTCTTTGTCTCTCTCTGTATCTCTCTCTGTCTCTGTCTCTCTGTTTCTGTCTCTCTCTCTCTGTCTCTGTCTCTGTCTCTGTCTCTGTCTCTGTCTCTGTCTCTCTCTCTCTGTCTCTCTCTCCTATTTCCCCCATATTTTGTCTCTAACCACTAAATAAAACAGATATAGAGGCATTCTGGGAGGCATTTCATTGTATCCCTATCACTTAACAGAGTGCCTGGCACATAGTAAGCTCTTTAAAAATGATTGTTGACAGACTGACCCATGGTTAAGTATTATCTGACCGAGTTTTATCATACGTCAAAAGCTGAGAAACAACAGTTGCAATTAGAACAAAGGCAAACATTTCCTGAGTCCAAAGAGAAGCAGGTCTTCTAAGCAGGCTTTCTTTCAGGAGAGAAAGTGGGTAAGGAAACAGTTTTCCAAACTGTGGGATAGTCTTTCGTGGAAGTAGCACCCCAGTTGGTTCTATTCATGTGTTTGAGCACTGACTACTCTGCCCACCCTCAACAGAATTCCCAGATGCAAGAGCAAAGGGCTAGGACTATCCTACTCTGTAGGTCCCTGTGACACTCCTACCTATCTTCCCAGTCATGGACTTTCCATGCCCCTGAAGGCAAAGGAGGTTTTAGACGCCCTGCTGAATTAGAATGCCCGTCGAATCACAGCTTGCTTGAGTTGTGATTCCTAGACAGGGTGCCAATCCAATGTCTTACCCCAAACTCTTCACTCAGGTCTCTGATGGATGCTGTGATGATGGTTTAAAGGATCCAGGGTAGCCCCCTGTCATCATGCATTTTTTTCCTTACATCTTTGAGAAACAGCTTGGTGTAATGCAAAGGATGCTAGCTTTTGATTCAAAAGACCTATGTTCAGATCTGCAGCTTACTATCTATGGGACCTTAGAGAAGTCGCTTAGTTTATTCAACTGTCAAATGAAGGCATTTTATTGGATGATGTTGAAAGTATCTTCCAAATCTATGATCCTATGGAATGTTGTTTTATTTGTAATTTTATTATGTTTAAGATTTGTGTATTGTTATAAAATTATAATAAATTCTTAATTTCATTTGAATTAAGTACAAGATCAGAGAATTATTTGCATAGATTTATAAAAATAAATCTATACAATTATTTGCATAGATCACTTCATGAAAAGCATGGGGAGGGAAAAAAATTTTAAGTGAAAATCACAACATAAATTCTGGAAACTACCCTGTTGAAAGTATTTCATAATCTCAAATTGTTAATGCTTACTCCCTCCATAAACTGTCTGGTGCAACCATCTATGTACATGTATATGTATCCTACATTAGACTATAAACCCCCACAGGGTAGGAACTAGTTTTTTTTTCTTTTTGTCTTCTTACCCCCAGAGCCTAGCACAATGCATTGATTGCATCAGATTTCATAAATGGTTGTTGTTGAATTAGAGGCAAAGATATTTGAGCTGTAATTTCAAAAATGTGTTGGAATTGAGGAAAAGCATGAGAGAAGATATTTCAAACCTAGGGAAGCATTTCAGCAAAAACGTAGGGACAGGAAAGCATAACTCATGCATGGCAGTGGGCAGCAAGTACTCCAGTTTAGCTGGAGCATAGAATATATAGAAAGGAATAGTTTGATAATTCTGGGAAATTAAGATGGCACCAGAAAATTGTGGAGAGCATTGAATGGCAGAGAAAGGACTCTGAATCTGACAATAGGGTTGACCCAATAGATCACTGAGGGTTGTAGATACTGGCTATTTAATTATTTAAATGGATCACTGATGTCATCAATCCAGAAATTCCTTTTAATAATACACATTACCACCCATTTGTATCTTTCGAGCCTGTGTGATCCCTAAGTTCTCCCAAGAGTTCACCACGTTTTTTGTTTTATGGGTTGTCATAGCTTAAAGGAAAAAAAATTCCTCATCTGAAGGTGGCCAGCCTCCTGGTGAGCAATGAGTTAGGAAGGTCCTTGGAAAACAGACACATTCAGTTACCAGTCATTCTTTTAGCTTTTCCATTGTGGTAGATCATGCCAGAGCTTGTGTTCTGCAAAATTAGCTTCATTCAAGAATCCAGGATCATCTTCATAGCACAATGAGGCATCAGATAAGGAAAGGCACAACTAACTAGATTTATTAAGCAAGTTGCCTGACATGTTTACATATCTACCGCTTCCCTGAGTCATACATTTCCTTAACTTGTGCCCTCTACATGGAAAAGATTCTAGTCTCTTTTTTTTTTCAGATATACAAAAGTGGTTCACTTTTTTTCTTCCATAGAAAACATTTAAGACAAAATTGATTTTAAGAACAAATATGAGAAACGTCAAACACTCAATTAACCCATGATACTCATCACGCTCAGTGCCCTGGCTCCTCAGGCCTGCTGATTAAGGCTTTTCCTAACCCTCAGCTGCAAGATTCTTCGGTCAGTGTTGCCCTCTTCTCTGAGAGGCTCTCTTCTTCTGGTCAGCCAAAGTCCCCATTCAGAACTCTGGAATTCTTAATCCACAAGGTAGCCACCACCCTCTGAACTGCCAAAGACCTTAACACAGACTCTTATTTTCCTCTCTTAAGTCCAGGGTAATTGATTTCATGGTTTCACTTTTGTCCTTTCCTCCCTGCTATTTCAGGGAACTGGTCATATGCCACGTATTTATGAAATTCAGTAAGATAGAAGCCCCAGCCTAGAGAAGAAATCTTTTTTCTTCCCTAGCCACTATCGTATGACCCACCAAAGTAACCTCAAGACCTCATTACTGCTGAATTCTCTTTTATGTGTTGTCTCCCCAAACAGATTGTGAGCTCATTAAAAACAAGGGCTGTCTTGCTTTTTCTATTTGTATCTCTAGGACTTTGGAGAGTGCTTGGCAAATAATAAGTACTTATTAAATGCCTTTTCATTCATTCACCCTGAAAAAAAACTCTGCTAGCTATGTGTTTCTTCTGTTATCAGAACACAAAGCCAGCTTATCCTTATCTGCAGACAAAACTCATCATAAAAGTACAAACAACAAATAAACAAAGTTTTAAAAGAGTCGGTGTTCAGTTCGTGCCTCCATTAGGGTTTTCTTGGCAAATATACCGGAGTGACTTCCCATTTCCTTCTCCAGCTTATTTTACAGATGAGGAAACTGAAGCAAACAAGGTTAAGTGACTTGCCCAGGGTCACACAGTTAGTAAGGGTCTGAGGCTGAATTTGAACTCTAGTCTTCCTGACTCCAGTCCTGGCACTCTACTCACTGCACCACCTAGAAACCCTTTTAAAAGTGTAGAAAACTCCAAAATGTAAGAGTAAGAGACGGGGGGCGGAGCCAAGATGGCGGCGTAGAAGCAGCAACATATCGCAGCTCTCACATAGCCACCCCAAAATACCCATAAAATAGGACTCTAAACCAATCCTGGAACTCCAAAACGCACACAAAGATACTTCCCACTAAAGTCAGCTCGGCTTCGAGGGACCATATCAGCACTGCGAACCGAAACCAGCCTGGCCTGAAGCCTCGGCTGTGCCCCGGGGGCGGCTGGACGGGAATTGCTGAGAAGCTTCAGGTGAGCAGATTAGCGCCAGCTGTGAATGGGATTTGTGAAAGGGGGAGATAAGCAGTCCGGCC
>JAQQSU010002428.1:0-14675 GCA_028627135.1 Pseudochirops cupreus | reverse complement strand
CCACCTCACTGAGCCTTGTTCATTCATTGAGTACAATCAGGAAACCATGACAGGAGTGTGGGGGGGGGGGGTAAAGGGGGAAGATCAGAGGGTCCCTTCTCCAACTCTTCAGTTACAGATGAAGGATCTGAGGTTGGGAGAACTTAATTGACACGTGCTCAGGTTTACACAAGTAACAAAACTTGGCTTTGAACCCAGGGCTTTGTGATTCTAGACTCAAGCTGAGTAGAAGTCCACAGCACAAGACCATCAAAAAAGCTAATAAGATCTTCTGCTGAATTCAGAGGCATTGGCTACACTTTCGGGGAGGTGATAGCCTCTCACTACTCTCTGAAATTTCATGCTCAGTTCTTGGTAGCACATTTTAGGAAGAACATTCATCAGATAGAGATTATATAGACTAGGGGTTCTTAAATATGTGTATGTATCTAGGTATGTGTGTCTGTGTCATGGACCTCTTTAGTAGTCTGGTGATGTCTATGAACCCCTTCCCATAATATTTTTTGTTTAATTCATAATTGAAGTTAAATTTAAATATTAGTTAGAGGTTAATGAAAATAAAGAGTTTTTTCCCATCCAATTTAACAGACTTCTTTTTTTTGAAGCATTTTTATTTTTTTTAAATTAACTTTTGTTTATTTTTAGTTTACATCATTCATTTCCACAAGATTTTGAGTTACAAATTTTCTCCCTGTTTTTCTGCTACCCACTACCCCAAAACAGCAATCCCACTGTGTACCCACTCCCCCAATCTGCTCTCTTCTATATTGTCCCCCATCACCCATCTGACTTTCTGGTAGGGCAAGATGGATCTCCCTACCCCAGTGCCTGTATATCTTATTTACCAGTTGCATGTAAATAATAATAATAACAATATATTTTAAACATTTGATTTTAAAACTTTAAATACCAGATTCTTTCCCTTCCTCCCTCATCATCCACCCCCACTGGGAAGACAAGCAATTTAATACAGGTCATTTATGTGTGGTTACACAACACATCTCCACTATGGACATATTGTGAAAGACTGACTATATTTCCCTCCATCCTATCCTGTCCCCCACTTGTTCTATGCTCTACTTTGTCCAGTCCCTTTACAAAAGTGTGTGCTTCTAACAACCCTCCCCCCACCATCTCTCCCCTCCATCATCCCCCCTTTCATCTCCTTTCCCTCCTACTCTCCTGTAGGGCAAGATACCCAATTTAGAGTGTATGTCATTCCTTCCCTAAGCCAAATTCAATGAGAATAAGGTTGCCCCATTCCCTTGTGCCTTCCTGTTCTTCTACTCCATTGTAGCAGTTAACCCTTGCCTCTTCTATATGAGAAGATTAACCCCATTCTGTCTCTCTCTGTCTCCTCTCATTATATTCCTCTCTCGCCTCTCAATTTTGCCTTTTAAAATATTATCCCATTCTATTCAATTGATCCTGTGTCCTCTCTCTATGTACACATATATATACACACTCACATATGTATTCATATGCATATATGTATATATATAAACCTTCCTATATAGACATACATGTATACATATATATACATTTATATTCCTTTCAACTATCCTCATACTGAGAAAAGTTTCATAAATTACAATTCTGATTTTTCCACTTTGATAAGTTCCTTATGAATTGTTTTCCATGTTTACTTTCTCATGCTTTTCTTGCTTCTTGTATTTGAATGTCAAATTTTCTATTCAGTTCTACTTTTTTCATCAAGAATGCTTGGAAGTCCTCCACCTCATTGAATGACCATATTTTCCCCTGAAACATTATATTCAATTTTGCTGGGTAAGTGATTCTTTTTTTTAATCCTAGCTCCCTTGATCTCTGGAACATCATATTCCAGGCCCTTTGATCCCTTAATGTAGAAACTGCTAGACCCTGGGTTATCCTGATTGGATTTCGACAGGATTCAAATTGTTTCTTCTTGGCAGCTTGTAATATTTTCTCTTTGATCCGGGAACTTCAGAACCTGGCTATAACATTCCTAGGAGTTTCCTTTGGGGGTCTTTTTCAAGAGGTGATCAGTGAATTCATTCAAGTTCTATTTTGCCCTCTGGTTCTAAAATATTAGGGCAATTTTCCTTGAGAATTTCTTGAAGGATGCTTTCTAGTTTATTTTTTTGATCATGGCTTTCAGGTAGGCCAATAATTTTTAAATTGTCTCTTCTGGATCTATTTTCCAGGTCAGTGGTTTTTTCAAGGAGATATTTCACACTGCCTTCTATTTTTTCATTTGTTTGGATCGGTTTTATAGTATCTTGATTTTTCATAAAGCCATAAGCTTCCATTTCCTCCAATCTAATTCTGAAGCAAATATTCTCTCCAGTGAGCTTTTGAAATTCTTCTTCCTTCTAGCAAATTCAGCTTTTTAAGGCATTCTTCTCCTCATTGGCTTTTTGGGCCTCTTTTGCCTTTTGAGTTAGTCTATTTTTAAGGTGTTATTTTCTTCAGTCAGATTGTTGACACTCTTTACATGATTTTCTTACATCATTCTCATTTCTCTTCCCAATTTTGCCTCCACTTCTCTCATTTGATTTTCAAAATCCTTCTTGAACTCCTCCATGGCCTGTAACCAGTTCATATTTTTCTTGGAAGCTTTTGGTGCAGGAGTTCTGACTGTGTTGTCTTCTTCCTGTTCCATGCTTTGATCCTTTTTGTCCCCAAAAAAGGAATTAAAGTTGGGTGGTTGTGCCTTGCTTTGCTTCCTTTGCTTGCTCATTTTGCCAGTCAATTACTTGACTTTTGAGCTCTTTGCCAGGTAGAACTCTGCTTCCAGAGAGGAGAGCTTTGTTCCAATTTGCTGGGGTTTTCACAGCTACTGGAGCTATTAGGAGGCCGCTGTCTCTACAGCCCTCACCAGCTTTGGCTCATGGCTCACACACCTCAGGACGACCACCCAAGATGGCAATCCAGACCCAGGCAGGTTAAGGGAAGAGCACTTAGCCTCTGAATGGTCACTTGGTGCCCCCTACAATCTGCAGTTCAGGAACTCTGAAGCAGCCATGTGGAGGGAGCAGCAGGGCCACTGCTTCCACACCTGGCAGCAGAGGGCTAGACCTGCTCCTCCATCCCCCCCAAATCCAGCCAAGTTCCACTGACCTTTTACTTTATCTTTGGTATTTATGGGCTGATAATTGTGGAAACTTCCACAGCTGCTGGTGATCCAGTCTCTTGAATGCTCTAGCCACAGCTGCTCCAGGCTGCCCTGGGGCTTAAACCGCAGATTCATGCAGGGCTGGTCTTGGCTCCCAGCATGCAGTGATAAACTGTTCCTGTCAGCCTGCCAGGCTGCCTTCAGTGGGAGATTTGTTTCTCTGTCACTTTGTGGTTTCTGTAGCTCTAAAATTTGTTTAGAGTCATATTTTATAGGTATTTGAGGTGGTTATGAGGGGAGCCACAGAGTTTTCCTGCTTCTATGCCACCATCTTAACTCCACCCCTCCAACAGACTTCTTGAAATCTTTTTTATCGACAACGCAGGGGTCTATGGATCTTAGGTTAAAAACCTCTGATATATAAAATAGCAATCAGAATAGTTAAGGACCTCCAGATCATGCCATAAAAAGATCAGTTGAAGAAACCTGTATTAAATTCAGTAGATCTGTGATTTCATCAGTAATGCGGACTCTTCCACTGGAGGAATGGACCTTAACTCATCCAAGCTACCTCATCCTGTGTGACCCTTGTCTATGCCCTTTGATAATACTTTCCCAGGAGATTTACTCAAGAAGTTGGAGACATCCTTTAGCTCTCTTGGAATTATACAAATACCATTGTGGCATGTGGTTCATCCAACAGTATTTTTGACCCTTGCTACCTAGCCCTCCTCTTCACTAAGTCATACATCTCTCTAATGATACTTTTATTTTGATTTTTTAAAAATAATTCATCACTGCTCATATTCTACAGCCTATGTATGCCCCTGTGTATCTTTCTAATATTCTTTTAGTGGCTCACAACATCAACTCTTCAACATTTATCATACTCTACAATTCACAGTCATATAGTATTATTGGAATAATATTGGTGTTAAGTTCAGGTGTTTTATTTGAGAGAAAAACAGGGTTATTTAAAGAACTGCGAGATTTCCTCAATATAAGTCAGCCTTGGGGACAGCTAGGTGGTGTAGTGAATACAGCACCAGCCCTGGAGTCAGGGAGTTCAAATCCAGCCTCAGACACTTGACATTTAACTGTGCGACCTTCAGCAAGTCACTTAACCCCTATTTCCTTGCCTTCCCCTCTCAAAAAAAAAAAAAAGACAAGCCTACCTTTCCTCTTCCCACTATTCAGTTCCAGAACTGGTTCACTGACTATCTGTAGCATCTGTCCAAAATATATGTGCTTATGGAGAAAAACATGGGATCTTAATGTGTCAGATGTACCTCATTGGAACATTTCACTCTTATCTATCCATCAGTCAACAAGCACTTATTTAGTGCATACTGCATGCCAGGCATCATGCAAGGCAAAGTAGATACAGAATGAAGTAGAAACAGAATAAAATAATCACTGTTTCCAAGGAGCTTACACTTTAATAGAGAAGACAACAAGGATAATTAGTTAGTATATGTATACATATATATGCATGTGTGTGTATATGTACATATACATATATACTCATGTATATGTATATGTGTGTATATGTACATATATACACATGTATATGTGTATATATTTATGTATATATGGTAAACATAAAGAAAATAAATACAGATAGATCAAAGTAGTTAAATACAATGTAATTTGGAACAGAGGGCACTAGGAGTTGGAATATCAGTAAAACTTCATGAAGGATATAGTGCTTGAGCTGTATCTTGAAGAAAAAGTGGTATTCTCATAGATGGAGATGAGGAATGAATACATTTCCATGGGGAATGGGCAAGACAAAGGCACAAATCTGGGTGATGGAATGTCATGTGTGATAAACAGAAAAAATTATTGTTTCACTCATTTGCAGAATAGGGGGTAGGGTAGTGAGGTAGAGAGGGAATGATGTTCAATAAGGTTGGGACGATATTGCAAAAGGCTTTAAATGTTAAAAAAGAGAAGTTTATATTTTATGCAAAAAGCAATAGAGAGGTCCTGGGATTTACAGAGTGAAGGAGAGTCATGGTCAGACCTGTGCTCAGGGACAATCAATAGTGTAACAACAACAGTGTGACGATGGAGTGGAGAGATGAGAGACTTCAGCTGAGAGACCAACCAAGAGGCTATTGCACTAGTCTAGGCAAGAAGTGATAAGTCTCCAGATGGTTGTTGCTGTGTTGAGGCAGAAATGACAAGTATTGGGTACCAATAGGATATGTGGGATGAAGAAATACAAAGAATTTAGAATATTGATAAGCTTACAAATCTGAGAGGTTGATAATGGTGCTTTTGACAGAAATAAGGAAGTTTGAAAGATGGGGCTTTGGAGAAAACAACAATGAGTTCAGTTTGGAATATACTGACTTTGAGATTTCCCTAATACAGAAAGTTTGTCTAATAATGTCCAATAATCAATTGATGATCCAACACTAATCAAGGCGACACTAGAAATGAGTATAGACATCTGGTAATCATCTGCATAGAGATGACAACTAAACCCATGAGGCTAGATGAGGTTATTGAGATAAAATATGTGGCAGAAAAGAGGAGAGGATTTAGGATAGAACCTTTGGGTACATCCATACTTAAGGGGTATGGATGATGATCCAGAGAAGGAGATGAAGAATGAGTAGTAAGACAAGTAAGAGGAGGACTAGGGAAAGCAGTGTCACCAAAAAACAAACAAAAAGTACCAAGAGAAGAGAGTGTTCAAGAGTAGAGTAATCAACAGCATCAAATACAGCAGATGGATCAAGAAGAAGAGGTAAGGAGAGGTAAGGAAACAAAGGTGTCAGGTGTAGACAGCATTTTCAAGAAGTTTGGCTTTTAAAATATTAAGAAAGATATATGACAATAGATTGACAGGATGGTAAGGTCTAAGGGAAGATTTTTTTTAAAGGTTGGGGATATATTGGAATGTTTGAATGCAGTAGGGAAGAAACCATCAGATAAATAGAAATTGAAGATTTGAGAGAAAAAGGACATGATTGGGGTTGCAATCTGTTAGCCAAGACAGAGTGCATTGGGATCAAAGACACATGTAGATGAGTTAGCCTTGGCAAGGAGTAGAACCACCAGTCTGTCAGAGATTAGAGGTAAAAAAATAAAAAATAAAAAACTAAGAGTGGGTGATGTCATATCCATCAAATCAAATACTTTTATAGCTGAATAATAAACAGAAAGGAATCTTGTATTCTCTGAACATTTCATGAGTAAAGCTGTGCTCTGCTGTAGAATATTATATACAAAAGCCTGTCTGTTCCCTTATCATTTTCATCAAAGATGTCCCTGGTATGTGTATAAATTCTTCTCATAAATGTTCTAAAGGTGAGAAAGGAAACATAAGGAAGTATATGGGTCAGCACTTTCTAATACTACTTTGTATCCATGTTATCAGTAGTACTTTTTGTTGTTGCTCTCAGTTTAGTCATTTCTCAGGCATGACTCCATTTGAACCATTCTTGGCAAAGATACTAGAGTAGTTTGCCATTTCTTCTTCTAGTTCATTTTATAGATGAAGAACTGACGCAAACAGTGTTAAAGACTTGCCCAGGGTCGCACAGCTAGTAAGTGTCTGAGGCAAGATTAAACTCAAGAAGATGAGCCTTACTGATTCCAGGCCCAACACTTCATCTACCACACCACCTAGGGTCCCCTCTCAGTAGTACTAACATCAGTTATTCTTTCAAATCAGTTGCTATTTTCCTCTCTTTCAGATCTCTATAGAAATAATCCCTAAGTGCCCTCAAAATTATGAACTTTGCTGTATAAACACATAGTTAAATCCAGCTACTCTTCTTATCTCTGTTTTCTTGTGTGCCATTAGACTCTCATAGAGTATCATACTGGGGACTGTGATATAAGAACCCAAATGTAGTCATTCCAAATGTCACTGATGGAAGGGGAAAAAGTTCATTTAGAAATATTGAATAATATTTGCTGTCATTGGTTTATTGTCTTTTTAAAATTTCATTTTAAAATGTTTCTTGGATGATCTGCTTTAATAGAATCTCTCACTGGGCTTTCTGGGAACATGATATTTCCTCAAACATTTCTCACAACTTTATGAAGGAATACTGCTAATCCTCATTCATAATTCTCCTCTGTAAGATTTCACAATGAGTTGCTATTCTAAAATGATGCTTCCCATGACTGCCATATCTTTGATTTAAATCAAAAAAGAAATAGTATATATGTAATAAGTGCAAGCTTAACTGAATTAAATTGAGGGGAAGTAAGATTGTCCCTGTTCAAAAATTCTAGTAAGTTTAAGGAGATAAGTTTAAGAGGGATGAGAAATTCTCAAGAATAAAATTCCAGCTATGTGTCAATGACATAGAATTAGGGGGGACATCTAAAATGACATGTTGATTTTAATTTAAAAAACAGATATTTAAGGATCATATACAAGAGATGAAAGTAAATATGGATAACTGGACAAATATTCAAGAATGGTAAGTTCTTATAAGAAAAATGGAACACAGAGAGGTCAAACTCACTGCCTGAGGGCTGCAACCAGCCCCAAAACTCGAGTGTGGCAGACTGAATTATAGCTGGTAAATATTTAATAAAATAAATAAAATAAAATTTGGAAAATAAAAAACAATACAACATAGATAATGTTAATTTGCGGTTGTCTAAGTCAATATGCAAGCAGTAGGGATCCATTTGTACTTGAGTATGACACCACTGGAACAAGAAAGCCCAAGTCCAATATGAGTTGAAATTTAAATCAAATATAAATAGATATGGGGTGGGGAGGGAGAGGGAAATGAGGAAAAGAGACAATAGAGACAAAGGGGAAGCAGAAAAGGTAGAGTGCCAGTGACAGAATCTGAATCTGGGTCATCTTTACTCTGAAGGCAGTTCTCCACCCACTAAATAACCTTGCCTCTCACAAAAATACATAAGCATAGGTAAACTGCCATAATTTCCTAGACAAGCACAAACCACAGAGTGAAATGTAGGCCTCAGAAAAAAAGAACTTACAGAAAAAGAAACTCTGCGATCATTTCAAGTAATAAGAGATTTTCTAGAGCCCTGACTCAGAGTGACTTCCAAGTCTAACTTACACACAGCAATGGTGAGCAACAAAATTCTATAGGCATCTCAAAAGGAATGACCCATTTCATTTGCTGGCAAAAGAAAAATTATATCGATTTCTTTCTAGGAAAAAACTTCTTGTTTTTATTAGATTTTTATCAAACTATTAGACTTTAAAATAGTTTTTAATCAATTAATTTTTGTTAAGTACCTACTACATTAGACACAAACTTTCCTTGTAACAATTTCAACATTTATACTAGAAATTGTCAGACTGTCATTCCTTTTTTAACGGTATTTTATTTTTTCCAATTACATGTAAAAACAATTTTTAACATTCTTTTTTTTTTAAATAAAAGTTTGAGTTTCAGGTTTTTTCCTTCCTTCCCTTTCCCTCCTTTTGGCCCTCCTTAATACGGTAAGCTGTTTGATATAGATTACATATGTACAATCATGTAAAGCATATTTTCATATTATTTATGTTATGAAAGAAGAAACAGAACAAATGGGAAAAACCATACATATACAAAAATGAAAATAGCATGCTCTGATCTGTATTCAGCCTCCATCAGTTCTTTCTCTGGATAGGGACAGCATTTTCCATCATGAGTCTTTTGGACTTGTCAGACTATTATTTCTGATAGTGAGTTTATCTTTATCTTAGTGATATCCAATCATTTTGCAGACAGGACCCTAATTTGAACAGGTGTCATCCTCACACCTGCTGAATGAACTTAGATGTTCAAAGAGCCATACATTTATTCATTGTTAATACATTCACCTATCATTTTATATTAATGACAGAAGTTCTGGTGAATTACTAATGGGGATGATAGCTCAAGATTTGAGTCAACTGTCTCCATTTGAAGCTAGTAAAGGTCTATAAAATTAGAAGAATACATTCTAAATATTGCACTCTTGGCAAGAGCTCTTGACCTATTTTAATAACATGGGTCATCCTTTAGAACAGTGGTTCTCAACCTTCCTAATACCGCGACCTTTTAATACTCATCTGTGGGCATATTTGCATGTGGGTGGACCAGCCTGGACACAGATAGAGGAGCGGTATCTCAGTTCCTAAGATCATCAGAAATATGTTTTCTGATGGTCTTAGGCGACCCTGTTTGACCCCCAAAAGGGTCACAACCCACAGGTTGAGAACCGCTGCTTTAAAAGGAACTATAGGACTGAACTAAGGTTTCTTTTACAATAATTGAGGCCATGAATTCCCTGTCATACAAAATAAGAGTCTATCGTATTACTCAACTGTGATGGTGGTTCCCCTTAACAATATCTGAGCCACTAGAAGCCTCCCATCTAAAGTCACTCAGAATCAAATTTTTTATCTCATCTCTACTTATGAAAGCCCCAAAATAAAGGATTCAGTAGTTTTCTGTAGCTATAACAGCTGCTAGGTCAGAATCTGCTGTTATTTTTGCAACCACTGTTATAATGTCAGGAGAGCATCGCCCAAATGTATCCTATTGCTAGCCAAAAGATAATGTTAATGAAGGAGAAGTGGATATGACAGATGACAACATAAACTGTTGTTCAATCTTCATGGTTTGGGTCCTTTTGAATTCCTATAGTCTGTATGCTATGGGTGAAGCTTACCTAGGCTAATTTTATAGTAATAAAGGATCATCTTGTTGAAGGTGTATTTATCCCTTTTCTGGTTCCTGTTTTCTACTTGTGCCCAACACAACAGTTGGCCCAACTGGTTATCATTTATAGTATACTAGAACTTCAGTTCAGATTCTATATAGACCCTACAGGGCTCACCAATAGTCTCCTCTCTTAAGTAGTTATCTCATATTATTCACAGGGGTTTGCCTGACGTGAAACAAGAAAGAGAGAGAAACCCCTCCCTCAAGTCAATTCCAAATGTGATTATATAAATTAATCTAAGCCTTCACACTAATGCTCATAATGTAAATACTTACAAACTCATACCACTATGTTATCCCTTCTTAGCCCATACTCTCTTAGAAAGATGAAACATCTTTCAGACTTGCTCTATATAAAACCTAGCATAAATGTTCATTTCAAGACATATGAAAGCCCTCTACCTTCCTGGGTTTGTAAAGAATATTTAGGATATCACCACCATCCTAACAACTCACATTTATGGGACCCCTTAAAGCTTACAAAATGGTCTCCTCCCAAAACCCCTGCAAAGTAGATTATTTCAGTCCAAATTTCTAACAGGAATACTAGTTTTCTCAAAAGGCTTCATATATTCCCAGGCTAACAAATGGTCCTTCCTAGTTTCTCATCTTATTGTGGTTGGTGAAAAAGAGGTTCTCAGGCTAAACATGGCTGATTCACATTTGTAAGCACATTGCAGGGTGATGGTGATAAGTGGACAATGAGAGATAAGAAGCTATAGAGTCTCATGCCTCACTACAAACACAAACACACACACACACACACACACACACACACACACACACACACACACACACACACACACACACACACAGAGAGAGAGAGAAAGAGAGAGAGAGAGAGAGAGAGACTATATTCCTACAAGGTCCAGAATTGTGCAGCTAACATGAAGCCTGATTTTGATGTTAGGAAGAGGGCTTTGGCCAGGAACAACAAGAGATAGTCTCAGTTAAAGATTTTTTTAATGTAATTTCCAAAGTTATTTTTGCTGGTAGTCACAGAAGCTACCAGCTGATAGTAATTCTTTCCCCAATTAGGCATAGCAGCATCACATTGGGGGAATGAGTCTAGGGAGCATTTTTTCTTCCTTACAACAAAGTACGTACATTGTTAATAGTTTCCCAGATACATAGGGAGATAAACTCATTCTTTGATGGCACTGGTGTTGGCAACACTAATTATGTACATATCTAGAGCCACTTTCATGGTATTTTACATACATTGCCTCCAAATGCCAGCATGGGCTGGGAACAGCATCCTTTCTCGGAGAACTCTGGCCCCATTGGCTCATAATCCCCACAACTTGAGATCTTTTGCTCTGTCACCCGTGAGGGTCCTCATCCTCTCCTGGGGCCCATCTTCCCCTGTTATTGCACTACAGCCTGCTGCCCCACTACCTGCTCCCCAGGTGTTGGGACCAGATTGTATTCACAGCTGATTGCCCCTCTTTGCCCATCACCAACCATGCCTACGTACGCATTCTTCATTCCACTTGAATTTGTCACAGACTCCATAATTCCTAGTTGTAGCTCCAGTTACTGCCTTTGACACCAATTAACTGGATAAACTTGGTCAAATCATTTTTTAAGTAAAATTTTAACTTTATTAATTTGTTTGTTTACTTTTAGTTTCCAAGATTCAGTTCCACATTCCCTTGAGTTTCAAATTTTTTCCCCTCTCTTTCCCCTCCTCCCCCCCACCCATGGTGGCATGCAGTCAAGTAGGGGATCTGAAAATACTTTCACATTAGACATTAATCAATTTGTAAAGAAGGATTGTAACTGATGGAGTGAACAATGGGAAAGAGCAAATAAAACCAAAAAAGAAAAAGAAGGAGATCAGGTAATTTGCTCCAATCTGCATTCAAATTCTGTTCTCTCTAGTTCAGTGGTTCTCAACCTTCTTAATGCCAAGACCCTTTAATACTTGTATGCGGGCATATCTGCATGTAGGCAGACCTGCCTGGAGATAGAGGAGTGGTGTCTCTGTTCCTAAGACCATCAGAAATATGCATTTTCTGATGGTCTTAGGTGACCCCCAAAGGGCCGCGACCCACAGGTTGAGAACCACTGTATCTAGTTCTTTCTAGTTCTTTCTCTGAATGTAGATATCTTTTTTTCCATCATGAGTCTTTTGGAGTTGTCTTATAACCTTACATTGTTGAGAACAGTCCAGTCAATCAAAGGTGGTAGTCACACATACGTTGTATCTGTCACTGTGTACAGATTTCTCCTGGTTCTGCTCTTCTCACTCAGCATCAGTATAAGTCTCTCCAGGTAAATATGAAGTCAGCCTGCTGCTCATTTCTTATAGCACAATAATATTCCATTACATTCATATACCACAATTTATGGTATATGATGGGCATCCCCTTAATTACCAAGTCTTTGCCACCACAAAAAGAGCAGCTTTAAATATTTTTGTACATACAGATCTTCCTCCCACTTCCATGATCCCTTTGGGATACAACCTTGAAGTGGTATTAGTGGGTCAAAGGGTATGCAATTGTTTGTAGACCTCTGGGCATAGTTCCAGATTGCTCACCAAAATGGTTGAATCAGTTCACAACTCCACCAACAATGCATTAGTGTTCTGATTTTTCCACATCCTTTCCAGCATTTGTCATTTTCCTGTTTTGTCATCTTAGCCAATCTGACCAGTGAGATATAGTATCTCAGAGTTCTTTTGATTTGCATTTATTTAATCAACAGTGATTTAGAGCATTTTTTCATAAGCTTATAGATATCTTTCACTTTTTCCTCTGAAAACTGCCTGTTCATATCCTTTGACCATTTGTCAATTGGAGAATGGCTTGTATTCTTACAGATTTGACTCAATTCTCTGTTTCTTTTAGAAATGAGGCTTTTATCAGAGACACTCATAGTAAAAATTCTTTCCCAATTTCCCACTTCCCTCTTAATCTTGGTTACATTGGCTTTGTTTGTACAGAAACTTTTCGATTTAATGTAATCAAAATTATCCATTTTTGCATCTTATAAATACTCTCTAATTTTTGTTTGGTCATAAAGTCCTCCCTTCTCCATAAATCTGACAGGTACACTATTCTTTGCTTTCCCAGATTACTTACAGTATCAGCCTTTATACCTAGATCATGCACCCATTTAGACTTGATTTTGGTATACAGAGTTAGATAATGGTCTATGCCCAGTTTTTGCCATACTATATTCCAGATTTCCCAGCAGTTTTTGTCAAATAGTGAGTTCTTATCCTCAAAACTGGGGTCTTTCGGTTTATCAAACAATAGATTACTACAGTCATTGATTGCTGAGTCTCATGTACCCAGTCTATTCCACTGATCCACTATTCTATTCCTCAGCCAGTACCAAGTAGTTTTGATGACTGCTGTTTTATAATACACATTAATATCTGGTATGGCTAGACCACCTTCCCTAGCATTTCTTTTCATTAATTCCGTTTATATTCTGGACCTTCTTTTCTTCCAAATGAATTTTGTTACTATTTTTTCTAGCTCTGTAAATTAATTTTTTGGTAGACTGATTGGTATGGCACTAAATATGTCATATAATTTAATTTAGGTAAAATTGTCATTTTTATTATATTAGCTCGACCCAGCCACAAGCACTTGATGATTTTCCAATTAGTTAGATCTGACTTTATTTGTGTGAAAAGTATTTTGTAGTTGTGTTCATATAGGTCCTGGGTTTGTTTTGGCAGGTAGATTCCCAAATATTTTATATTGTCTACAGTAACTTTAAATGGGATTTCTCTTTCTATCTCTTGCTATTGGATTTTGTTAGAAATATATAGGAATGCCAAGGATTTATGTGGATTTATTTTATATCCTGCAACTTTGCCAAATTTATTTATTGTCTCAAGTAGTTTTTAATTCATTCTCTAGGATTTTCTAAGTGTATCATTATATCATCTGCAAAGAGTGATAGCTTAGTCTCTTCTTCACCTAATTTGATTACTTCAATTTCTTTTTATTTTCTAATTGCTATTGCTAACATTTCTAGTACCAGATTAAATAAGAGGGGTGATAGTGGACATCCTTGTTTCACCCCTGATCTTATTGGAAATGCTTCTAGTTTATCCCCATTACATAAAATACTTGCTGATGGCTTTAAATAGATGCTACCTATTATTTTAAGGAAGACTCCATTTATTCCTATACTCTCTAGTGTTTTCAGTAGGAATAGATTTTGTATTTTGTCAAAAAAGCCTTTTCTGCGTCTATTGAGATAATCATATGGTTTCTGCTAGTTTTATTGTTGATATGATCAATTATACTGATGGTTTTCCTAACATTGAACCATCTTTGCATTCCTGGAATAAGTCCTACCTGATCCAAGTGTATTACTCTTGTGATAAGTTGCTTTAGTCTTTTTGCTAATATTTTATTTAAAATTTTTGCATCTATATCCATGAGGGAAATTGGTCTATAATTATCTTTCTCTGTTTTGTCTCTTCCTAATTTAGGTATCGGTACCATATTTGTGTCATAAAAAGAATTTGGTAGGATTTCTTCTTCATCAACTTTCCCAAATAGTTTGGAGAGTATTAGGATCAATTATTCTTTAAACGTTTGATAAAACTCGCTAATAAATCCATATAGCTCTGGAGATTTTTTCCTAGGGAGTCCATTGATGACTTGTTCAATTTCTTTTTCTGAGATGGGGTTATTTAAGTAATTTACTTCCTGTTCAACTAATCTGGGTGATTTATATTTTTGTAAATATTCATCCATTCCATTAAGATTGTCAAGTTTATGTGCATATAATTGGGCCAAATAATTCCTAATTATTGTTTTAATTAACTCTTCTTTGGTGATAGAGTCCCCCTTTTCATTTTTGATATTCATAATTTGGTTTTCTTCTTTCTTTTTTTTTTT
>JAQQSU010002427.1:0-14675 GCA_028627135.1 Pseudochirops cupreus | reverse complement strand
AGTCTATATTTTTCTTGGAAGCTTTTGGTGCGGGAGTTCTGACTGTGTTGTCTTCCTCCCGTTCCATGCTTTGATCCTTTTTGTCCTCAAAAAAGGAATCTAAAGTTGGATTGCTGAGCTTTCATTGCTTCCTTTGCCCACTCATGTTGCCAGTCAGTTACTTGACTTTTGGGCTCCATAGAACTCTGCTTTTAGAGGGGAGAGCTCTGTCCCAAATCGCTGGGGTTTTCACAGCTGCTGGAGCTATTAGGAGGTTGCTGTCTCTGCAGCACCCTCCAGCTTTGGCTCACTGGTCACGCACCTCAGGACCACCACCCAAGACCATGATCCTGGTCCAGGCAGCTCAAGGCACGAGCCCTTGGCCTCTGAACGCTCGCTTGGCCCCCCTGCAATCTGCTGGCCGGGAGCTTCTCAAGCAGCCACATGGAGGTGGCTGCAGGGCCACCACTTTAGACTGCTTCTAGCTCTGGAGGCAGTTGGCCGGACCCTCTCCCCCAAATTTAGCCGAGTTCCACTGACCTTTTCCGTTTGTCCTTGGTTCTTATGGATTGGTAAGTCTGGAAACCGCCCCAGCTGCTGGTGATCTGCTCTCCCGAATGCTCCAGCTGGGGCTTCTCCTGGACACCCTGGGGCTAAAACTGCATAGGGCTGGGCACTTTTCCCAGCGCTGTGATGAACCCTTCCCTTCCGTCTGCCATCCTGCCTTTAGCGGGAGCCTTGTTTCTCTGTGATTCTGTGGGTTCTGGAGCTCTAAAAATTTGTTGAGAGTCACATTTTATAGGTATTTGAGGTGGTCATGGGGGGAGCCGTGGAATTCTCCTGCTTCTACACCACCATCTTGGCCTTATAACCAATATGTGCAGTCAGGCAAAACCAACTCCTCCCTTGGCCACGCCCAGAAATGCAGGGGAGGGCCCCTCTGCTGCTCCCCTGTGCTCCACCCAGCTTCTCTGGTCCCCCTCCCTCCCCCCCAGAGGAGAGCCAGAATCCCCATTTCCCCCCGTGAGCTCATTCTCTTCCCCTCCTCATTCTGTGTCCCTCAGCTACTCCTGCACTCACCCTGTCTCACACACAGAGCTGGCCGCATCCATCAAGGCTAAAACTTCTGCCCGCACAATCCCGGCTCCTTCAGCAGATCATCCTCTGTCCCCCCCCAGTGGTCACTTACTGTCAGCCTCTCCTTCTCTACTACCTTATAGACGTGCCCGTCTCTTCTATCCTGATAAAACCCTCCCTTGCTCCTTCCATCCCCTCTGTCGTCCTGTCTTCCTTTGCCCTTTGCAGTTTGAACTCCTGGAAAAGGCCATTGACACCTGCTGCCTCCACTGTCTTCTTAGTCTCTTACTAACTCCTTATGATCTGGCTTCTGACCTTATTCTACCAAAACTATTCTGTCCAAAGTTATGAATGATCTCCTAGCTGCCAAGTCCAGTGGCCTTTTCTCAGCCCTCATCCTTCTTGACCTCTTGACCTCTCTGCAGTCTGGCAGTGTCCATTTCCTTCTCCTCATTGATGTTCTCACTAGGTTTTCAGGACACCCCTCTGCTTCTCCTCCTACCTCTTTGATTGCTCCTTCTCTGTCTCCTTTGCTGGACCCTCCTTCAGGTGAATGTGCCCTCCAACAGCAGGAGGTGTCCTCGGGATTCTGTCCTGGGCCCTCTTCTCTTCTCCCTCTGTTCTGCATCACTTGGTGATCTCATCAGCTCCCAGAGATTGATCTCTGTGTAGATGATTCTCAAATCTTCTTTTCCTTCTCTAATCTCTCTGCTGACTTGTAGTTTTCATCTGCCTTTCAGACATCTCAGAATGGATGTGCAGTAGACACCTTAAATTCAAGGTGTCCAAGCCAGAATTCTTTATCTTTTCCCCTAAGTCTTCCCTTGCTCCTACCTTCTCCTCTAAGGTAGAGGGCAGCACCATCCCCTGATCCCTTAGGAGTCCAGCTGGCCTGCTTCCTCTCTCTCCCCCACATCCATGCTGTTGCCCAGCTTTGCAGTATCTCTCCCGTACGCCCCCTTCTGTGCTCTGCCCCAGCGCCCACACTGGTGCGGCCCTCCTCACCTCATACCTGGACTGCTGTGCTAGCTGTCAGGGCCGGAGAGAGGGGGGCACTGCCTGCTTCAGATCTCTTCCCAGTCCAGTTCGTTGTCCAGCTACTCAAGTGATTTTCCTAAAGTGCAAGTCTGACCATGTCAGCCCCCTGGCTCAATAAACTCTGGTCACTCCCAGTCACCTCCAGGATCAAACACAAAATACTCAGTTTGGCCTTCCAAGCCCTTCACTACTTGGCTCCCTCCTAACTTGCCAGTCTTCTTATATCTCACCCTCCAACATGTCTTCTTTGGTCCAGGGACACTGGCCTCCTGGCTGGCCCAAGAACAAGACCCTCCATCTCTTGGTCTCTGGCTGTTATTTCTACCTATTTCCCATGTCTGTAAGCACTGTCCTTCCTCCTCTCCAAGTACTGTAGCCCTTCCTGGCTCCTTTAAATCCCACCCCCTACAGGAAGCCTTCCCCATTTCCCTGTCTTGGTTAGTTCCTGTTCATCCTGTATGTAGCTTGTTTTGTACACCTTCACATGCACCTTGTCTCCCCAGGGAGAGATCATGAGCTCCTTGAGCAGCACTTGTCTTTTGCCCCTCTTTGTACCCCAGCCCTCAGCATTGTGCCCAGCTCATAGCTTGCTAATGCCTTACTAAATGTTTAGTGATTGATTGCTTCGTGTATCAGTGCTCTGGAACTTTGACTGGTCATTGTATTTCATTAGAATTTTTAAGTCTTTCAAGGTTGATACTAATTTTATCGCCTGCCTCCAGCTGCTACCTGCATCTCCAAATATATCCTTCTCTCTTCTCAAGAAGGGGAGCCAGGTGGTGCAATGTATGGAGTGCCAAGTTTAGAGTCAGGACCTGAATTCAGATCTGCCCCTAGATACTTACCAGCTGTATGTCCCTGGGCAAGTCACTTCATCTTGTTTGCCTCAGGTTCTTCAACTGTCAGACGAGCTGGGGAGAAGGAGATGACAAACCACTCCAGTATCTCTGCCAAGAAGAGTTGGGCATAACTGAAAAACAACTCACCAACGTCCTTTTAAGAAATCCATTCATTGAAACAAAGAATCAGAAGAGTAAGAAAGGGGAGATAAAAAGCAGTTCATCAAAACTCAACCAGCACAGCAACAGGGTGTACATGCCCCGTCACACCCCCGTGGCCCCCCACCTCTGCAGAGGAGAGAAGGCCCCTCTCGCTCCTCTTCTCGGAGGGCCTTGGGACCTAAAGTTCCGATCACATGGGCGCCCGCGCTCTGTTTTTTTGGTCTTTCCATTCACGTTGTTGTCATCAGTGTGTTTATTCTTTCCTGGTTCTTACTGCTTTCCTGAGCTTCTCTGTATTTTTCCCAGTTAGCGTTTTTCATGGGGCGGCGATCTTCCTCTCTGTTCGCGTCCCACCATTTGTTCAGCCACTTCCCCAGGCGTGCTTTGTTTCTGGTCCCTTTTGCTACAGAAGGCGCCACCATCGTGCTCCGAGGCGTGGTTGGCATCCTTGTTGTCAGTGCCCTCGGGTGTGGGCACAGGAGGAGGCTCCAGGCGGCCGATGGATGTTTTAGTCATGTTATTAGAATAATTTCCAATTGCTTTCCGTGATGATGTTAATTCCCAGCTCCGCCAGCAGCGCGTCCATCTGCTTTCTCTTCACGACCTTTCCAGCATCACCTGTTTGACCCTTGGTCATCCCTGCCCAGCCTTGTTGGGTATGAGGGGAGACCCCCGGGTTGCTTTGATTTGCATTACTCTTAGGTCCAGTTGTGTCCAGTGCCCTTGTGTGAATCTGCATGTCTTGGATAACAGTGCTTTGCCATTGCGGAATCTCAGCTGTCCCACACATCTTGGGTTTCAGTGATGCCGTGAAGGTCCCGTGTGTGTGTGTGTGTGTGTGTGTGTGTGTGTGTGTGTGTGTGTGTCTGAGTCGGTGTATGTGTGTTTGTGTCTGGACACTGTGAGCGTTCTCACCCTCAGGGAGCTCTCTCTTCAATCCTTCCTGCTGGCCACTCCTCCTAGTCTGGCCAATGGTTGCTGTGGAAGCTGCCTCCCCTCCAAGTTCCCCCCTCTCAGTTTGAAGCTCCTGGATGGTGTTGGTGAGCCTCTAGCTTAGCTGCCCTTCCTCCTGTGCCTTGCATCTCACCTCAGTCGTTCACGCCTTGTGCTTTGACACTGCTTTCTTAACCGTTCATTTCTCACATCTGTCTTTCTATTTGAAAGCCCCAATTTTGAAACAAGGCTTTGTTAAGCACCTACTTTGTGCCAAGTACTGTGTTATTTATTGGGAATGGCAGTAACGCCATTCTTTTTTTTTTTTGGAGGGGGAAGGCAGGGCAATTGCGGTTAAGTGACTTGCTCAAGGTCAACACGGCTAATAAGTGTTATGTCAAGTGTCCGAGGCTGGATCTGAACTCAGGTCCTCCTGACTCCAGGGCAGTGCCGTATTCACTGCGCCACCTAGCCAGTAATGCCATTCTTACTCAGCACTATGTTAGTCTAAATGTTTTCATCAAATGAATGGGCAGAATCTAATTGGGCGTGAGGGCTGACAGGTCTCAGGAGGCCTCTGTCTGCTCCTCCTCAGGGCTGCTACCCTCGCTTGGTGAGGACTCGGCGTCCACAAGGACTCAGCCCTTGCTCAGCCCAGCAGGAGCAGGGGGCTCTTGCTTTGTTTGTTCAGCCTTTAGAGCCTCTCCCGCGTTCGGGGGGGAAGGAGGGGCTTGGAATGTGTCATCACGCCGTGTCCTGGGGACAGCCCATAGCTTGCATGAGGAGGAGTGATACAAATGGTGCCCCACAGAGGCTCTTGTAGTTTACCCTGGAGGCAGCAATATGCTGCGAGGCTCACTGGGCTTGGGGATCAGCCCTGGGCCTTGGGAAGGTCGCTTTGGCAGCTAGTGGGGCACAGACTGAAGAAGCGAGAGGGCAGAGGAGGTGTGGCCAGTTGGGAGGCCATGAAAACAGCCCACAGGACACGGTGATCTTCATTCACGCAGGGTCAGGAGGCGAATGGAAGGAAATTAATCATTTTCCATTCGAAATATGCTCAGATTGCCTGACCCTTTTTCTCACCCAGTCCAAGTGCTTCGCATGAATGTTTCCCCTGCCCGTAGGCCAATCATCGGAGTAACTAGAGTCTGGGAGCCCCAGAGAGGCTGGTGTGAGGAGGGGCCTGTGGTTTGGGGCAGTCTTCTTGTCTTGGTTACTGAGAAAGCTCTTGGGAAAAACCAATTCCAGGAAGTAAACAAAGGCTGCTTCTGTGGCAGCAGATTGTTTTCAAATGTTTTCCTTTCAGTTGGGTGGAATCCAGTCCAGAGTTTGCTACTCCTGAGAGAGCTGAGCCTGTTGTTCAAGTGTCTTCTTTCCAAAAACACCACAGCCCACCCTGAGGGCTGTGCTCACCCCAGGTTATTGTTTTCATTTGTGGGGCCTGTGAGGCGCCTCCGGATTGAAGAGCAACGACCCCGCTTGTACTGGTGACAGGGTCTTCTCAGTGTAGAAGGAGAAAGTCGGGAAACTCCTGGTCTTCCCGTTGGTCAGTCCAGAGTTTGGCGTCCTGTTGCAGCCTCGATTGTGTCTGGGGCCCCTCCGGCGCGCGGTCAGGAGGAGGCCCGGCAGTGGGTCCCTTCTCCGAGTTCTGTCTTTAAATGCTTACAGCAGAATGAAGGGCATAAGATTACGCACAAGGGGAACCAGTGCTTCTGGAATCCAGATTGATCAGAATGTTTTTTAGATTCTGGCTCCCGTTGACTCCTTGTTCACTATTTTTTGTTGTACCCAAGAAACAACATTATTCTTAATAAATGTTATTAAACAAGTTGAAGGTGGCACATCTCATTATAACTCGATTTAGTTTTTAAACTTGGGATGTTTTCTACTTCCATTCTTACTGATCGCCTTAAACTTCATTCAGTTTCTCGACTGAAAATTTATTCGTGATCCTGAAATGTATAATAACAGCAAAGGCAGACTGGAGCCAGTGTGTGGGCTGTAAATACCAAGTCCAAAGTTTAGACTTGACCATAGAGAATCACTGGAGTTTGTTGGATGGGGCGGTGGGGATTACCCGAGGGCTCGGGGGAGAGGCCGGGGTGATTTTGGCCATTGAGAGCACAGCAAGGCAAGCGATAGGGAGTGATGTTCTTTGTCGCGTTTGAATCTGCAGCGAAGCTACTTTCTCTCAGGGCTTGTCTCCATCTCTGTCTCTTTAAGGATGTCATGGGAGCTCCAGGGAAGAGCCGTCTTTCCATTTAGCTATGACTTCCTTCCATCTTTTGGTTTCATTGTTACTGAGAATGTGATTTGGTTCATTCGCTCTTGTTTTGACTCTGGTCATGAGGCAAGTCTGACGCGAGGGTACCAGTGCTTCTGTTATGGTTTATGGACAGTCCGAGGACTCTGCGATGCTTTGTCACTCTGGGCAGACACACAAGACCAAGGTTCATGTTGGACTTTGCTTTCTTCAAGAGTCACTACAACCACAGAATCTGTCAGCTTGAGGCCGCCATATTGGCATGAGCCGTTTGTTCTGGAGCTTAGTGTGGCAGGTCACGTGCTGGAAGGAGAGTCCAGGCAACCTGGGTGCAAATGCTTTGTGGCCCTTTCTCAGCCTCAGGTTTCTCACGAGCTCATGGCCCCAGATGCTGTTGCAGAGTCATATGGAAAACCTGCATGTTGTTTGGCAGGCCTTAAAGTGCCTAGAAAAGGTGCTTAGTATCTGCCCCCTGCTCCCTTTCCCTCCTCCTCCATTGGTGCTGCTCTTTGTGGGTACAGATTTTGAGGATCCTGGGTCCCCTCTCTGTTCTGAAGAGGGGCTGCACTGAAGGAGGAGTCAGGTGGAGCATGGCCTACTACACATTTTAAAAAGTGGCTGCTGAGAATCCTCTCCGGGGCCCGGAGCCGGCCTCCTTGATTGATTGGCTGTAACTCTTTCCTTTCAGCCTATATCCGCTTCCACCTCATCTCGCCCTTGATCCAGAGGTCTGCTTCCAAGTAAGCCTGCTTCTCTTTTTCTGGGGCAAAGGGGATGCGGGGCATGGTTTTATTTCATCTGATTAATAACAGAACATGATTATGGGTGTATTGATTATGTAAAAGAGAAGCTTCTAAAGACAGGGTCAGTGGTTCCCCTTTGGAAGTCACTTGACTTGGCCAACAAGACCTTCCATGGTTGGTGGATCTTGGATCTTGGAGAGATCGCCTATCAAAGTGGGCCTTGTTTTATTTAAATCATGAGTGTAATAACATACATTCTGGTCTTCTGGGAGGTGCTGTTTGGATTCTCTGCGATGGCAGCAGATTGGAGGGTCTTCCTCCCACTGCCCAGGGAAAAATTTTTTTAAAATTGTCACTCTGAGGCAGACATTCATTCACACAGGCCTGCATCCTGGAAAGGGAGCTAGAGCAGTGCAGAATGTTCAGTTGCTCCTTTAAACAAACAGATATTTAACTAAAATCTCAGTCTCAACAAGATTACAGTAGAGATAGACCTCAAGGTTGAGCCACCCAGGTAAATAAAGGACTGGCTGCTTGTCAGTGTGAAGGGGTCTGTGGACCCCCATAGGCATTGCCTAGGACCTCTTGGACCTTGGTGACTTGGTTGGAGCCGGGGGCTACATGGTGCAGAGGAGGGAGGGTTCTGTCCTTGGAGTCAGAAAACTTGATTTTGAGGCTTGGTTACAGGACATGACTCAGTTGCTGTGTAACCTCATTTGAAACAATCTAATAAACTTGTACTGATCACAGGGAAACAGTAGCAGTGGAAGACAGAGAACACGTGGGTGATAGCTGTGCAGGGCCCAGCCCTGTGCCGGTGCTTCCCGGCAGTCCCGTTTGCTGCAGCCAGAGCCTGACGTGTTTTCCCATGTCCCTTTGTGTCCCTCTCCAGTGTGGTGCTCTTTGACATCTTTGTGAACATCCTCACCCACAACCTGGCTGAGCCTGCCTATGAAGCGGACGTGGCCCAGCTAGAGTACAAGCTGGTGGCTGGAGAGCATGGCTTGATCGTACGAGTGAAGGGCTTCAACCACAAGCTACCTGTGAGTACCCAAGAAGCTCTCTGGCCTGTGCCCGTGCCGGGCCGGACAGGGAGTTGGGGTTTGGGCCCGGGGGCATCGGGGAGGAGGTGACGTGGCCTGTGCTAGGTTGGGCAGTTGTGTGAGGCTGGTCTGGGAGCCTGTGCAGGACCAGGGTAGGGCAGGGCATGGGGAGAAAGAGGAACAAGTCAGCAAGGGAGCCACAGAGGCCTCAGACTGCAGCATCGCCCTCCTTGGGACAGCAGGATGGCGCTCTCTGGAGAATCAGTAATAACCAGCAGCAGCGACAACGCTCAACATCAGTATTGAGAGAGTACTGTAACTGTAGTGTTAGCAGCACATCCCAGGAGGACAATGTGCATGTGACTTGCTCCTGGTCATACTGCTGGCTTGATGGGCACTCAGGGCCTACTATGCAAAGCGCCATGCCTCATGTTGGGACAAGAGAGCTAAACTGAAACTCAAGTGTCCCTGGGCTCCAGGCCCAGGTCTCTTTTCCCTCTGTGGAGCAGCAGGCCTGGGTGGGCAAGTAGAAATGTGATTGGATGGCAGGAGGCAGAGCTGGAGCCAGGGAAGCCAATGGGCTTAAAAAAGGAGAAGAGGGCCCCGGACAGAGCCCCAGGGAGCCGGCTGCTCAGCGCAGAGACAGATGAAGCCTCAAAGAAAACAGAGAAGGAGCAGGCAGAGCGGGCAGGAAAACCAGGAGGGAAGGAGAGCAAGCTGGGAGGTGGCCATCCCATCATCATCCAGCCTGTGGGGGGCCCTGGGGCATGGGGCTCAGGGATGCCTTGGGGAGAAGAGGTGAAAGCCTGGAGTGGGAGAGGATCTGTGGGCTCAGGCAGGCCACACTGATGAAATACCTATTGTGTGCCAGGCACCAGGCTCACCTTGGAGCTACAGAGAGACGAGAGACAGCTCCTGCCCTCAAGAAGCTCAGCAGCTAACGGGGGAGACCCCAGGGAGACAGACACGCACAAAGCAGGCTCTGTCCCAGAGAGATGGGAAAGGTCCGCAGAGGGAGAGGGGACAGGGAACGCTTCCTGTAGGCTGTGGGTTCTTAGCTGGTGTTTGGAGGATCCGGGGGGCCAGGAAGACCAAGGAACACCAGGGGAAAGTCAGAGGGTGCCAGGGAAGAGTCAGCGCTTTGTACAGGCCTCAGAAGTGAGAGGATTGGATTTCTTTTTCTCCTCACTCTTGGTTCCCATGCCTTGTCGCTGGCCATGTGCTTGCCTTTAGGTGCGTCTCTGCTCACCTAAGCTGTTAATTAGCTAAGCATTAGTAATTAGCAATTACTCAATAATTAGCCGAGTTCTTGGGCCAGTGGGTGAGGAAGGGGAGGTGAGGAAGGTGCGCGTCTCCTTGGGGGCAGTTTTGTGGGACCCCCAGCTTTTTGTCTGGGCTCTGGCGAGGGGGGGAACAGGACACATTGTCCTTGAGCATTAGGATGTTCCAGCTGAGCAAGGAGGAACAGAGTTTCTAAATCTGTCATTTGATCTCTTGGGACAGTAACCAGTCTGAGGTTTTGTTTTACAAAAAAAAACAAGAACCCACCACTCAGACAATCTGAATGAAAGTGCTAGACCTCCGGTAGGAGAGCCTTTCATCCTGTTGGCAAGAACGCTGTTGACTTGTGTGAGGCTCCTGTGTGGAGGGAGCCTGGTGTAGAGAGGGCATTGGGTTGGCAGGAAGGAGACCTACACCTTCACTTGTGACCTTGAGCAACAATCATTAAGCCCCTGCTGTATGCCAGGCCCTAGGGATGCCAAGAACCCTGACAAGCCCTGCCCTGCCCTCCCTTCCTGGAGCTGCTGTTCTCCTGATTCTAGAAGCAGATACCAGAGGAAACACAGAGAAGGCTGTTTGAGGAAGGATGAGCTTCGAGGGGGGCCTCTGGCTTCTCTTAGGGATTCTTGCAGGGGCTGGGGGTGGGGCTGCTACTCCTGGATCTGGCCTCTCCCTGCCAGCTGGGCCCTGGCCAGGCTCTTCTTCCTTTTCTCCCTTCAGCTGCTGTTTCAGCTCATCATCGATTACTTGGCTGACTTCGATTCTACGCCTGCCGTCTTTGCGATGATAGCAGAGCAGCTGAAGAAGACTTACTTCAACATCCTCATTAAGCCAGAGACGTTGGCCAAGTGAGTGCTGCCTTCAGGGGCCTGGCTGGGAGAAGAGCCTTGGCTCTCTGTGGCAGGTGGTAGCCCGGGCTTAGGGAGCCTGACTGGGCTGGCCCCCAGCTGCCGTGCAGGGGTGGGCTAGATGGCTTGAAATGCTGCCTCTCGGCCCCAACACCTTTATCCTGCATTATGGCCAGACACGTTGCCTTATATTAGGAAGGAGGATTCTTCAGATGCCTGTGCCGTGCTGATGCCTTTCCCCTCTCAGCCCCTTGTTCTTCCTCCAGAGATGTGCGGCTTTTAATCCTGGAGTACTCTCGGTGGTCCATGATTGACAAGTACCAAGCCCTGCTTCAGGGCTTCACCATCGAGGCCCTGCTCAGCTTTGTGAAGGAGCTCAAGTCTCAGCTCTTTGTGGAGGGCTTGGTGCAAGGGAACTTCACAAGCAAGGTGAGGTCCTTCCAGAGCCAGTCTGTCCAGCGCCAGCACCCACGCATTATGCTCCTCCCCCTAGAGCTCTGCCAGCCCCCAGGCTGCTGACCTTCCCCAGTCCCTCTGGTTGGCAAGGTGCCTTCCTCACTGTCCCTCCACACACTCCAAACAATGACACACTTCCCCTGCCCCAAAAAGGCAGACAGGAGCTCTCCGGGAGCAGGAACCTTTTCCCTTTTGTGTTTCTGGCCCTTGACAGGCCAAGGGTGGTTGGTGTGGGATGCCTGCTGGGCCCACACTCCTGTGCTAGCATGGCCAGGGTTGGTGGTCTCCGAGGTGGTCTGGCAGGGTGAAGGTGACAGGAAGGAGCATTCAGCTCAGCCTTGTCCTTTCCCCCTCTTAGGAGTCCACGGACTTCCTGAAGTATGTGGTTGAGTGAGTATCTCTGGCTGCCAGGGCTTTTTCTCTTGGGAAGGGGGAGAGGGGTGTGAACTGACTGGCTCAGCTGTTCTCCCAGGGATGTGGTTGTGTGTGAGGGAGCCTGGAGGCCTGGTCCCAGCTCCAAGGTGGGCAAGGGTGGGGCGGTGGCAGGGCAGGTCTCACTGGCCGTGTTCTCCTCTAGCAAGCTGGATTTCAAGCCCCTGGAGAAAGAGATCCCTGTTCAGTTCCGAGTAGTTGAGCTGCCCGGGGCCCACCACTTGTGTAAAGTGAAGGCCCTTAACAAAGGAGATGCCAACTCCGAAGTCACTGTTTACTACCAGGTCAGTCTCTGAGTCCTTGGTGCCCCCACCTTCTCCCCCCCAGGGTGGCAGCCTCTGCAGCCCCTGGGGGAGCAAAGACTCTGGAACAGCTTCTTCTCTGGAAGCCATGGCTGTTTTTCAGCATGCGGTCAGCAGCACCAGGGAACCCAAAGAATGAAGAGTGGGGGCCCTGGGAGCAGGAGCTGCTCCCTGAGTTTGGGGTCAGACAGTAGAGGCAGGAGGGCCCTGAGAGAATTGCATCAGTGCTGTCCTTGGAGAGATGGAGGAGCAAAGAGGCCCCAAAATGCAGGAGAAAGAATTTGCTATTTCCTCCTTTCACATGGCGAGTCTCTGCCAGATGGCCAGGCCTGCTTGGCTTTCATTTTTCCAGAGGGCTCCCATGTGCTGAGCCAGGGGTGCTGAGAGATGAGGACAGCTCTTAGAGTAAGCTGGCATCCGGGCCAGCCTGGGTCTTCTGGCTCACCCGCTCTCAGACCTGCCCTGACTCACACTCCAACAAATCAGAGGTATCAGTGGACCCTTCCCCCTCCCTGCAGGCATTGCTTTCCTCCTCCTCAGCCTCCTAGAAAGATGAGGGACCTGCCTGGTGCCCCAGTGGTCAGGGAGTAGCAGTCCCAGGTCATCCAGGGGCAGTCCTACTCCCTCCTTTGACCCTTTTTCTTGGGTGGTCAAGGGTGGTAAGAGGTGGCCTAGGCCAGAGGGAGCCTGTGACAGCAAGAGGGGCTAGTGCAGAGAGTTGGAGGTGTTGGGGTGCAGTTGTGACACGAGGCAGCTTTGTGTCTCTGTCAGGGCCCAGCAGAGGCCTGTGCTCATAGCAGGTCCTTCACAAATGTTCAGTTCCTCAGCATTGCTCCCCAGCCCCCTAAAGCTGCTTGCTTGTAGACTAACAAAGCTCCCTTTTCAGTCAGGTGCCCGGAGCCTGAAGGAGTACACCCTCATGGAGCTGCTTGTGGTGAGCTCACGGGGTGGGGATGGTGTGGGGCTCAGCGTGTAGGTGGCGGTGAGTCTGTGACCATCCATGGACCAGGGAGTGTGTGGTTGGGTGTGTATTGTCATGTGGCTGTGGGAGGCCAGCAAGGAAGCCTCATTGGAGGAGAAGGGCTTTCAGGAAGCAGGTGGCTGACTGGGAGAGTCATTTGGGGAGTGGGGGCAGTGCAGTGGTGGGCTGGCCTCTCTAAGGCCTCCATATTGAATTGCAGATGCACATGGAAGAGCCTTGCTTTGACTTCCTTCGAACCAAGCAGACTCTGGGGTGAGTGGAAGGGCCCAAGGCAGAGAAGGCTTCAGGTGGGAGCGGGGCTAGGCAGCCTTTGGCTCGTCCTGAGTGCCTTGATGGCGAGTGTGTCCTGTGGGGGCAGGTGCTGGAGCCTGGATTGTCCCTGACCTTGGCTTCAGCTGCTCCTCCCAGTGTGGGAGGCCAGCTCTCTGCCCTTCTGTAAAGAGTGTCCATTGGGCTGCATGGTGCTGCAGTGGCTGCAAGACCCTGATGAAAGCCTCTCCTTGGCGCAGGTATCACGTCTATCCAACCTGCAGGAACACATCAGGGATTCTGGGCTTCTCCGTCACCGTAGGGACTCAGGCCAACAAGTTCAAGTAAGTGCTGGGGGTTACTGGTGCATGGCTTCTGCAGAGTGAGGGCAGCAGGCAGCCCGATAGGCAGACAGTGAGCAGGCTAGGCTGAGCCTGGGCGGGGGGGGCACGAGCCCATCTCCACTGCTTTCTCTGATAAAGTGGGGATGACAGTTCTTCTCAGACTTGCCTACTTCTGGGGCTTTCTTGATTACCAAATGAGAGGAGGCATGGGCAGGAAGGTCTGGAGGCAGCAGGTATCAGAGCTCAGGGAGGACCCAGAGGGGCAGGGCCTTCCCTGAATGAGTTTCACAGGGTCAAGGAATGGGCCTGCTGTTCCCGAGGCTTTCCTGGCCCTCAGGAAAACTCTTTTTTTCCCATGGCCTTGGGCATTTCCTGAGGCCTGTGGGAAGTGTGTCTTGGGGGAGAAGGGCACGAGTCACAGCCAGTTGGAAGCCATGGGGGTTTTGGAGCTTGCCTTCTTGGGACCTTGGCTTTCTCAGGTGAAACATGAGGGGCTTGGCCTAGATCACAGAATCATTTGGGAAGGGCCACTGAGCTGCCAGGTCCAGCCGCTTCATTTCACGGGTGCCGACCAAGGTCACGTTGGGAGGAAATAGCAAAGTCAGCATTTGAATCCTGACCCTAGGGTCCTTCTATCTCCACACCTGAAATCCTAAGGTTGGCTTTGTTTTTGAAATATTTTGTTTTAGCTCTGAAATTGTCGATAAGAAAATAGAGGAATTTCTTTCTTCTTTTGAAGAAAGGATGGAGAACCTAACAGAAGATGCTTTTCATACTCAGGTAACCCCCCTCTCCTCAAGCCCTGAATAGGGTAGCCCATGGCTCCGGGCCTCACAGGCCAGCACTTCTGCTTCTCCTCCCTGGGCCTTTGAGGGGGCTGGAGACTGGGTGAGAGACGCTCACTACTTGCATGATTCCAGTCCATTCCTGACTCCTCCGAGCTGCCTTAGCTTAGCTGACATGGTCCTTGAGGAAGAGAGGCCCCATGTGTTGGGAGGATGTGGCCTTGGGGAAGGCTCCTTGCTTCATGGCTCTCCGCTGCTGGATCCTGAGACTTCCCAGCTGTCTCTGGGCTTCTCAGGCTGTGTTTAGATGGTCAGGTTTGGCTTGGCAAGCACCTGGCTCAGGCACGTGTCCACTTGCGATAGGTTGTGGCTCTGATCAAGCTGAAGGAGTGTGAGGACACGCACCTCGGGGAGGAGGTGGACCGCAACTGGAATGAGGTGGCCACTCAGCAGTACCTCTTTGACCGCCTGGCCCATGAGGTAAGCACCACCCAGGGGCCAGCCTGACTGGAAAGGACCGAGAAGAGTGTTAAGAAGAAACCTGGGTGGGGGGTGGGGTGGGGTGTCAGGAGGCTGGTTCTGACCTCATCTCTGGTCACTTCCACACCAGGTGACTCTGGGAAGTTTTCTACTTTATCTGTAATGGAGTGGAAGAGGGTCCTGCCTCTAAGTCTGCTTTACCTGAGCTGGCAGATTCAGTCAGTCCACTGACATACATTTATTAATCATGGTTCCAGGCCCTAGGATAGTGCCCAAGTTAGATAAGATGGTCCTTATTATCATGGAATTACATCTGGACCGAGTGCATGGGGAAGGTGGGAGATGAGCCATGACTTCCTAGAGCAGCTGGCCTTTGGACTGGACTTTTAATGGTGGGGGAGAGGGGGGGAGGGGGGGGAGGAAGGGATTCCCCAGGGTC
>JAQQSU010002426.1:0-14676 GCA_028627135.1 Pseudochirops cupreus | reverse complement strand
GTCATGTTAGTCAATCTGACCAGTGAGATGTGGTACCTAAGAGTTGTTTTGATTTGCATGTCTCTAATCAATAGTGATTTAGAACATTTTTATATGATTATAGATATCTTTAATTTCTTCCTCTGGAAATTGTTCATATCCTTTGACCATTTATCAATTGGGGAATGACTTGTATTCTTATAAATTTGACTCAGTTCTCTGTATCTTTTAGAAATGAGGCGTTTATCAGAGGTACTAGTTGTAAAAATTCCTTCCCAATTTTCTGCCTCCCTCCTCATCTTGGTTGCATTGGCTTTGTACAAAAATCAAAATTATCCATTTTGCATTTCGTAATGCTCTCTATCTTTTGTTTGGTCATAAATTCTTCCCTTCTCTGTAAATCTGACAGGTAAACTTATTCCTTACTCTTTCAGATTGCTTATTATAAGGTTTTTTTAGCCTTGTTCTGACATTCTTTAAAGAAGAATTTTTTTTCCACATGCCTCTTGAGATCAAGTTAAATGTGTAAGTCAGTAAGTATCATGATTCATACTCTAAAGTCTGTGATATTTAAAATGCCATAGCAACACACTGAAGGTAGGATAACATCATGGTGATACCATGGAGCAAAAGCTGGGATAACAGTAACAAAACTTGGTGGTAACACATCATTACCTACACTCCATGTAAATCTAACTTTGGGACTATATAGGTATAGAGCATCTGTCCATGCTGTCTATCCTCTGAGTCACCAAGGAATTCAGAAATGAAGGAAAAAGTATTTATTAAGCATTTGCAATATGCATTGTACTGTGCTAAGGACTGAGGATGCAGAATCAAGCAAGCAAAATAGTCCTTGCGCTCAAGAAGCTTATACTCCAATGGGAGGAAACAGAAAATAAAGGGGAGCTAGAAACTGGGGAGTGGGAGTGTGGGGGATATGATTAGGAAATAGCTAATGGTTAGTGGCCTGGTTCTAGGCAACACAAGGCAAAGGCAATTTCATATATGATAAGAGAAGAAGGAGGAAGATAGCCAGAATGCTAAACAAAACACTAAAACCTAAGCCTTTATTGTGGGCACATTTTAATTCACTTAAGAGAAAACATAAGATTCAAAATACTTCCATTTTGAATAGAGGGAGAGGAGAGAAGTGTTCAAGGCAAAAAGGATATATTGTGTCTCAGTCACTTGAGCAACAACAATACAACCAAAACCCTTTTGCTTCTGTAGGGATTGATGGGTCAAGCGTGTGATGACAATCTTCAGGTCACAACAGGAAGAAAATGGGCCTGGGAGAGGGAAGTGAATGATTCTATAAGGATTATTCTAGAGCTCTTGCATATCCTACTTAGGACAGGCTCCTTTTATTTATCTGATTTTTTTTTACAGTGACTTCTGATTTCTGTCCCTTAGGCATTAGTGCAGCTCAGCCAGGGGTGTATAGGGAGGGAAACATACAAGTCTCCTACAAGTGTGGCTGACTGGTTTCCTGCTTATTATGTGTTATAGGCAGGGAGATGTCAGGGATTGGCTAGGAGGTCTAGTTGAGTGCAGCAGAGGAAATTTCTGGCATGGAAGCTTTTAAGTTAGAATCTTCCACATACGGAGTATTCCTGAAAAGATTTAGGGTGGGGTTACCAAACAGAAGGCATATCCACAGATGTGTCTCACTTCTTATAGTACTAATACATGAGCTTTATGAACTTCGAAAAGAGAGGCTCTCTCCCCAATACAAAGGTTTCTTTGGCCCATCAGAGTGACAATAGCTGTCTTCAAATATTTGAAAGAATGTTTTTATAGATAAGTATTAGGTGTGTTTAATATGACTTGATACAGCAGAATAATCTTTCCTGCTGTGTCTTCTCAGTTTGAAATGTCAAATGTGATAGACAGGAGTGGGGAACCTGCAACCTCAAGGCCACCTCTAGGTCCTCAAGTGCAGCTCCTTGACTGAATCTAAACGTTTGGATTCAACACCCCTATTTTGTAGGATCATAGGAGCTTATAGGGTTTAGAGTTAGAAGGGACCTTTGAGAAATTATGTTCAACCCTCATATTCCTCAAATGTGAAAACAGTCTAACCAAGTTTGGGTGACTTATCTGAGGTTGTAAGGGTAGTAGGTAAACAGCAAATTCAGGATCCAAACCCTCTGACTCCAAGGCCAGTGCTGTTTCTCCTGCATCCCCTATCCCTGCTAACCTTCAAGTCCAATGTGGAAAGATTACCTCTTCCCTTAAGATTTCCCTTGTCTTCCCTCCCAGCTATAGAGGAGACAAGAAGACACATGAAGGAAAATGTCAAATAAATATATACCATTTTAGAGAAATCAGCAGGAATGTGGGAGTTAAATCTCCTTCTCTGAAAAGAAAAAAACATTTAACATTAAAACGTTAGTTCTTCACTTTGACAGTTAATATTATATTTTTTATTTATCCTTCCACAAAGAAATATGTGATATGGACTTTTAAAAAGGCTTTTAATTTATTATTTTTTAATGAACAAAAATCTATTTTCTTTTACTCTCACATCTCCCCCAGTTCAGGGGAGATTTGTTATCCTTGTAACAAATATGTATAATTAAGCAAAACTATATTCCTGCACTGTCAATGTCCATACAATATCTCATTCTGAATCATGAGATCATCAGCTTTCTGTCAAGAGGTAGGTAGCATGCTTCATTATCAGTCCTCTGGACTTATGGTTAGTCACTACATTGATCTGAGTACTTAAGTCTTTCAAAGTTGTTTGTCTTTATGATTTTGTTATTTTACAAATTGTTCTTCTGGTTCTGCTCACTTCACCCTGCATCATTCCTTCAGGTTTTCTGAAATCATCCCTTCTACAATTTCTCATAGCACAGTAGTATTCCTTTACATTCAAATGCCATATTTTATTCAGGCATTCCCCAATTGATGGGTATTTGCTCAGTTTCTTTGCCAACAAGAAAAGGAGCTGCTACAAGTATTTTGCACATATGAGTCCTTTTCCTCCTTCACTAATCTCTTTTGGGGTATAGGTCTATTAGTTATATAGCTGGGTTAATGAGTATACACAGTTTAGTATCTTTTGGGGGCATAGCTCCAAATTGCATTCCAGAAAAGCTAGACCAATTCATAGCTCTACTAACAATGCATTCCTGTTTTCCTACAGTCCCTCCAACATCTATCATTTTCCTTTTTTAAAAATCATCTTTGCCAATCTGATAGTTTGTGAATTGTTTTAATTTTCATTTCTCTAATTACTGATTTGGATACTTTTTACACATAGCCATTGATATCTTTGATTTCTTAGAAAACTACCTGTTCATATCCTTTGACCATTTATCAATTGGGGAGTGGCTTTTGTTCTTATACATTTGAATCACTTTCTTATACATCTTAGAAATGAGACCTTTATAAAAAAAAGTTTGCTCAAAGATTCTCACCTATTTACCTGCTTACCTTTTAATTTTAGCTGCATTGTTTTTTGTTCGTACAAAAACATTTTCAGTTTTATATAATCAAAATTATGTAATTTATCTTCTATAATACTCTCTATTCCTTACATCAGTGGTTCTCAACCTTCCTAATGCCGTGACCCTTTAATACAGTTCCTCATGCTGTGGTGACCCCCAACCATAAAATTATTTTCATTGCTACTTCATAACTGTAATTTTGCTACTGTTATGAATCGTCATGTAAATATCTGATATGCAGGATGTATTTTCATTGTTACAAATTGAACATAACCCACAGGTTGAAAACCACTACCTTATGTGATCATTTATCAATAAATCTGAAATGTGTTTTTTCCATGCTCCTCTAATTTATTTGCGATGTCACCCTTTGCAGCTAAGTCATGTATCGATTTGGAACTTATCTTGGTATATGCTATGAGATGTTGTTCCACACATTGTTTCTGCCAGGCTGCTTCCTGGTCTTCCCAGAAGTTTTTGTTGGATGGTGTGTTCTTACCCCAGGAACTGAGGTCTTCAGGTTTATCAAACATTAGGCTACTGTGTCTAATTGCTTTTGTGTTTTTGTAGCTTATCTGTTCCATTGCTAAGTCTCCCTGTTTCTTCACCAGTACCAAACTGTTTTAATGATTACTGTTATAAAAATATATAGTAACATAGTTGTAGTATAGTTTAGTACAGTCTCCCTTCCCATTCTTTTCATCATTTCCGCTGAGATTCTTGACCTTTTGTTTTTCTAGATAAATTCTATTTTTACTTTTGGTAGCTCTACAAAGTAATCCTTTGGCAGTTTGGTGTGGCACTAAATATATAAATTACTTTAAGTAATGTTGTTATTTTTATTATATTGGCTCAGTCTCTCTATGAGTTAATAATATTTTTTCCAATTACGTAGTACTGTATTTCTGTAAAAAGTATCTTGGTATCCTATTTTCTATCTCAAGTATTTTATACATTATGTAAATGAAACCTCTCTATGTCTTGTTGCTAGGTTTTGTTGGCAGCATGTAGAAATGCTGATGATTTATATGCGTTTATTTTATATCCAGAAACTTTGCTGAAGTTATTGTTTCTACTAATTTTAGTTGACTATCTAGGATTGTCTAAGTAAGTCACTGTATCATCTGCAAAAATGTTATTTTTTTCCTCTTTCCCTATATGTATTCCTCCCATTTATTTTCCTTATCTTATTATTAGAGCTAGCATAACATCCCTCTATATCAAATGATAGTGATGATAATGGACATCCTTGTTTTACCCTGATCTTATTGGAAAAGCTTTATTTATTCCCATTACATATAATGCAGGATTGGTTTTTATATAGGTAGCGCTCATCATACCTCTTTATATCTAAATTTTCCAGTTTAGGGTTTTGGTGGGTTTTTTGCTTTTTTGGAGGGGGGAAGGAAGGGCAATTGGGGTAAGTGACTTGCCCAAGGTCACATGGCTAGTTAATGTTAGTCTGAGGTCAGATTTGAACCCAGGTCCTCCTGATTCCAGGGTCATTACTCTATTCACTGCACCACCTACCCACCCCATTTTCCAGTGTTTTTAACAGTAATATTGTATCTTTGTCTGCATCTATTGATGTAATAATATTATTATTTTTGTTATTAATATGATTGATTGTATTCTACTATCACCCCTGCACTTCTGTTATAAACTTGACTGTAGTGTATAATTATAATATGTTGCTATAGCACCCTTGCTAACATTTGATTTATAATTTTTGAGGCTCAAGATAAAAAGTATTTAGACAAATTGAAATTTGATCAAAGTTCAAAACTATTGACTACTATATTTGTTTTTAAGCCTCAAATCTGTTAAAAATTGTAAACAGGCAATAATTTATGCCTTAAGTATTGAAGCTTGAAAAAATTCTCACTTCCCTGTTAACACATTTCATTAAGGAAACATCTGGTTTGCATCTAATCTATTCAATTTAATTCAACAAATATTTGCTGAGTACCTACTATGTAGCAGCTATTGTGTTGGGAGCTGAGGATGCAAAGACAAAAAAAAAAAGCCCTGACTCTGATTTCAAGAACCTTACATTCTATTGAGGGAAATGACATGTACATAAAAATTAAATACAAAATATATACAGAGTAATTTCCAGGAAGAGAGTTCTAGCACCACGGAGGTAGAAGGAAGGGTAATAAGTATGTACTTTGTGTAGGGGCTGGTACTTAAACTGAAAGAGGTAAAATGTCATTTTGGGGGAAGAGCAAGGAAGTTAGTTTGGCTATAACACAGGGTGCATGAAGGAAATTAATGAGCCGTAAGCCCAGAAAGGTAGGATAAAGCCAGATTGTGAAGAGTTTTAAAAGCCAAAGAAGTTTGTGTTTTATTCTAGAAGCAACAAGGAGCCACTAAGGTTTCTTGAGCAGGTGAGTGAAATGGTCAGATCTGTGATTTAGGAATACATTGCTATTTCCTTCTTTCTTTTTTTTTTGGTTATCTGCTTCCCCTTTACTTTCTCTGACGGAAGAACGCTCTTGTACCATAATAAAGAGTTATGTAAAACCAACCAATATAATGAACAGATCTGATTGTATACCTGTAGCTTCCTGTATCTCTACCAAGGATAGGGAAGTATGTTTCCTCATTGTTCCTCTGGAATTAGGAATCTTAATGCTGCTGTCCTTAATATCATTTTCATTTATATAGTTGTTACTATTAGTGGAACATTCTACTCCTGGTTCTGCTTTCTTTGGTCTGCTTCAATTCATACAAGTCTTCCAATGTTCAGTTTTCTTATTTTTTGTCTGCTTCCATAAAATAATTCTTTGGTGTTTTGATTGGTGTAGCACTAAACTTAATAGATTAATTTGAACTGTGTTGTCATTTTTTATATTAGTGTGGTTCAGCAATGAGTATTTTAAAAGTTTCTTTTAAGTTTTCCTTTATTTCTATAGAGTGTTTGGTAGTTTCATTGTGTTGTTGTTTTTTTCAAATATAAGACCTGAATATATATTTGCTGGTTGACTTCCAGGCATTTTATATAATTTTTAGTTATTTTGAATGAAATTTCTCATGTTCAATTGAGTTTTGTTAGTCCTGTATAGAAACACTAATGATTTTTGTGGAGTTAATTTGTTTCCTGTTATTTTTAATAATGCTATTAATCATATTAAATTTCTACACTGATTGTGTGTGGGAGTTTTATAAAAAATCATCATATCATCTGTTAATAAGGATCATTTTGTTTCATCTTTGCTAGTGCTTAGATATTTATCATCTCTTATCTTATTGCTGTAGATAATATGTAAATGATTATGGGGTCAAGGGACATCCCTGCTTTACCCCTTCACTTCATGTAAAGTTTCTAATATGACTCCATTGCAGATAATACTAACTCTTGGTTTTAAATGTGTACCTTTGATTTTATTAAAGAAAGACTTTTCAATGCTTTTTTTTTGCTTTAGTTCTTAGACAACTACATGATATTAAGTGGGATAAATAATTTGTAAATGTATATATAGAGAGATTCATACAATGAGGCTGTTGTAGGATTTGTTCTCTCCAAATTTGGAGTTCTTATTATTTTTGAGTGATGGGAAGGTAAGTAGGCTGAGGGTGACTTCCCCAATACATTGCCTTAAGCACTTTTCTATTTTTGAGGGAAGAGTACCACCCACACTACTCTCTGGCTTCTCCTATCAAATCTTTCATCCTAGTACTAAATCTAGCTAGATTCTGCTCAGGTAGTGTCATATAATTGTCACAATTCAAGAAGATCTTTACAAAATATCAGTGTAATAGGAAAACCATTGTTTTGGCTGATGGTATTTAAAAATGTATGTTTTACCTCTTAAATGTTCCTTTCTTCAAAGGTTTCTTTTTGAACCATAGCCCTTAGGACTTAAAAGCTATTAATTTTTACCAATATTAAATATAAATTAACAGGCATACTATGATTAATAAAAATATTGGTTACTTGATCATTTTCAAATGTCTCCTTTTACCTGAGATTTAAGATAATTGTGGGCATAATACTTAAGGTTATTATTACTACTACTTACAGTCCTTTATAACTTAAAGATGATGCCCCTAGAAGTTAACTGCTGCTGTGTAGATATGATAGGATGAATCAATGAATGAGGAACAACCCGTTCTGTATTCACATAGAGTTGGGGAGGAGAGTTTGTGAAAATTAGGAGGACCTGGTAAAGAAGCTGAAGAAATCATTAACTAGCCCCAAAGTTCTAACTGGAGGTATACTTTGTGTGTATAGATAAACTTGCCCTGAATGATCAAGAAATTCAGTGTAGGACTCTAGGAAGTAATCAGTGTCCTTACTCCAAGAAGAAGACCAAGAGACTTGGGTCAGGACTCAGCAAGGAGTAGTCAAGGAACAAAGAAGACAAATCATAAAAGAATTGGCCAATTTATAGACTAGGATCCATGGGACTAGAAATGTCTGACCAGGAGATATTTGCTAAACCCAAACCCTGTATTATTCCCACCATTTTCATCCTCCATTCCTACAATACCCATATAAAGCTAAACAGAGATAGAAGTAATCACCCAACTGAGATGTTTGAGTAGATTACAAATTTATGCTCTCTCTCTCTCTCTCTCTCTCTCTCTCTCTCTCTCTCTCTCTCTCTCTCTCTCTCTTTCTCTCTCTCTCTCTCCCTCTTCCTCTCTCCCTCTCTCTCTCTCTCTGTTTCTGTCTCTCTCCCTCACCCCCTCTTTATTGATCTTGTTTTATTTAGCTTAGGCATATTCTCTAGGAATACACTTAGAGGCCCCTGAGTCCATTAAATAAAGAGCTACTATAAATATTTTTGCACACATGCATCTTTTTCACTCTTTCTTTATCTCCCTGAGGCATAGACCTAGTAGTAGCATTTCCAGGCCAAAGGGTATGAACAGTTTAATAACTTTCGGGGCTTATTTCCTAATTGTCTTCTAGGATATCTAGACCAGTTCACAGCTCCATCAAATAATGCATTAAAGTGCCTGTTTTGCCACAACCCCTCCCTTCCAACATTTGCTATTTTACTTTTTTCCCCTACTTTTCCAATATGATGGATGTCAGTGTTAAACCTTACAGTTGTTTAATTTCCACTTTTATCGAGTGGATCTGCAATCTCATTTTGTCTAGGATTAGAGATCCAAAAGAGTGAATGGACAAGTTACCACTAATGTTTATCAATTTTAAGCAATTAGCCAGTTGTACCAATATTGCAACTTTTATTCTTAACCTAATTCTTAGTTTAAAAGATGACTTCTCTCCTCATTAGGTTTCCAGTACATTTTCCAATCCTAGGAGGAAGAAAAGAAATTTTTTTTCTTACTTTTGCTCACTCAAGACTAATTGTTGGGATTTTATTGTGTTTATTGTTTTTGTTTTATATTCTTGATGTATGACCAACTCAGAAGATAGGTAAATAAACTATTACATTAAGAACAGATGTATCAACACCAAAACAATCTACTAATGGCTTATTGATAAGTACTAACTAGTTTGTGAACTATTCACCAAAACATACATTTTACTAGCGCAAAACTCTAATGCACAAATTTATATTGCATGAATTTCTTCTGTGGTAACATTTTAAAAGGTGACTAATTATAGAAAAATCAGAGGAAAAATTTACCTAAAATAATTTTTAAAACACAGATTCTCCTTTTTTGTGGAATTTGGAATATTTATCCCTTATCTTAATAAATCAGAAAGTATAGTCTTTTGAAAAAGCTGGTGGTATTAATTAGATTTGTTCCATTTGCATAGGTTATGAAGTTAGAACAAAATTGTTAAGAAAAAAAATGAAAACTTGTATTCTTGGCTGTTGTCTTAAGCTACAGGCATCTTTGTGATTGTGTGAAGTGTCCCATGTTAAAATATTGGCAATGTACTTATCTCTATGAGGTGTCTTTAATTATTGATCAGCAGATGCAAAATGAATGGATTTTTCTGTTCCATGCATATCCTGCAGTTGCATATTTGAATTTCAGTACATTTTGGAGAAGAAAAAAGATTTAAAACCTTCTTCACCAACATTGCCCCACTTTGTCCTTGAAAGATTAGTGAATTATGCTAGTAAAGTGACTAAAATGTCTGCTCTCTGTGATCTAGAGATTCCAATGCTAGCATGTAACCCAAAGAAGTCAGACAGGAAGGAAGGAAGGTCCCATGTACACCAACATATTTTAGCAACACTTTGTATAGTAGTAAAGAACTGGAGACCAAGTGGGGGAGGGGGGGTTGACTAAAAAATTGCAGTACATGAATGTTTAAAAATTCTTTTGATTTTACTTCATCTTTTTATTCAGGTTGTCTAAAGATTGATTACATTTGTCTTTTTAAAAATGTGATAAAACCCTCTTCTAAACTGTTTCTCTAATTTATACCAGCCCTGGCAGTTTCTGTTCCCAATGGCCAACTGAACCACTACTCCCCAAGGGCCCTAAGGATAAACTGAAGTTTTGAGGAGTAGGAATTTCTTCTACTATTATTTGCTCATAAGGTCCACTCCAGTGTGTTCCCCATTGACTATTAATTAGTTAGCTAGAGTTAATTAGATTTTAGAAAAGGTACTTAATAAGGTGGTACAGTACACACAGAGTCTAAGGGAAAGTAAATTAAAGCATAGAAAACACATGTGGCAAGGGAGCATTTCAGCTCCTGATTGAAGAGCAATCCTTTTCACCTTTCATGGAAGCCTCATGAAGTTTTCCCTGAGATATGCTCTCTTCTGGGTCCAATGAGTCAATGCTTTTTTAGAGTCTACAGCTTCACTAATAAAGTAAGTATCGATAGATATAATTCACATAAACAAAAGTTCTTTGTGGGGTTCCACAGTAATTCTCTAGAAGGTAAAGGGAGCCTGATGATGGGTTCAGGTAAAAGTCCTCTAAAACAGAGCAGTAGAATGCACCTTGTATTGGAATGGAGGAGGGGAGGAGAGAGAGAAAGAAAAGAATAGAATTTGGAACTCAAAACTTTAAACAAAAAAGTTTTTTAAAGTGGCAAAAAATTTTTAAAATTTTTAAAAATTGAGACTTGCTAGTTTAGTCCATTTTCTTTTTAAAATTATGAGGCTTATGTTTTTCTCCAAGATATTTTAAAACCTGATTTGACTTTTGACTCAAGTCACTACTTTGTCTTTGAAATTAGCTTTGGTTAAACTACTTTGATGCAACTCTCACAGGCTTTCCCCTCCACCAATTCCACCCCATCCAATACCACTCCCATAATTGCCTTCCCCATTTACCTATCTTTTCCCTGGTTTGGAAGTTTTCATTAAATTGTGGATTTTTCTGTTTTTTAATGTTTGTTAGTTATCTATTTCTTCCCTTCTTCTGGCCCTTCTCAAAATAAGAGGTAGTGTAGGTAGTTAGTTCAAAATCTCTCCTCCTCCCCTCCTGCTGCCTATGTTTGTTAATTTTCTTTTTACTGTGTCTTTTTCCAAGAAATTTTCTTTGCTTTGTTTTATTCTTTAAATCTCTCTCCTTCCAGTCCATTATTGAATTTTATTTTTTAATCCCTGTAACATTTCACAAATCTTGTGATTCTTGAGGGAAGTAATGCTGTATAGAAGGACTTCATTCATTCTAGGCAGTAGAGGTCAGGATGGAGAGTGGGTTAGGGAAAATAGTGGTTTGGCTAGAAAGTAGAGTAGGTGGTAGGCAGTAGTATGAGATAAGGTTGCAAAGGTAGGTTGAAACTAAATTCTAGAGGCCCTTAAATGCTAAGATCAAGAAATTATAAATATTGGGAAGCACCAATTTGGTTGGGAGGAAGCACAGCAAAGGTTGGCCAAAAGAGGCTTTCCCACCTGGTGGAACCCTTGTGATTTACACAGAACACAAGGGGTTGGGGGTAGTAAGAGCTTCCTCAAAACAGCATCACCCAGGTTCTTTGCAGTTTTGCTAAGTGGAGCTCCTAGAAATGATTTACTGGAATAAACCATGATAGGAATTTAAAGACATTCTCTGACTGTAAGTCAGATAAAAGTTAGATTGAGATAATAGAGGAGGAAAAGATTTTAAAAGATGGAATGCCTGAAGAGCTTCCCTGGTTAGCTTGCTGGGGGAGTCTAATCATAAAACAAAGCTGAAGGATGGCTCCTGGGCTCTTAGCTAAAGAGCTGGCATTCTTCTACCACTGTCAGGCAACAGCTGTACTGTAACCCAAGACCACCTCATGGCATCAGAATAGCAGCAAAGTTACCCGATGGAGAACTGTGCAACCCAGACACTTCCCAGAAGGTAGTCTGGCAATGCAGCTGAGGATTCCAGCTCAATGGAATTGGCAGCTTGCATGATGGTAGATATCACAAAGAAAACACTGTTGGCTCTACAGGGTTAGAGATGTCAATTAATCCAGCCACAGATCTGGCCACAGATATTCCCTAAGTATATGAATGAATTTTTAAAAGTCTCTCTTAAGCATTTACTTTGTACTGATCACTGAACTAAATCCTGGGGATACAAATAGGATAGTGAGATAGTGCCTGCTCTCAAGGAGCTTGTATTCTAATTGGGAGAGACAACACATGTAGCAAGGTTTAGCTGAAAGTTATATAGGAGGGCCCTGTGGTCCCAAGGATGCAGTGTAATAGCATATAGCAAGTCCTAGGCATCCTTAGGGTGCATTGGCATGTCAGAATGCATTGCCTAGTGATCTGGAGGGTGTAGTGACAAGTCAGATGGCAAAGCCAAGTGGACTTTAGGATTCAGTGAGAAGACAAAGGTTAAGTCCTGGTGGCTCTTCATCTTACTGGAAAACTTATAGTTGGTGACTTCATCCCTGTGGTATGCATGGCCATGTCTGCCCAGCAAGGGAGTGGAGCTAAAGGGTACCAGTTCACCACTGATGAGAAAGAGGGTCAGAAATTGGTCCCAGAATTAAAGTAGAACAGGTACTTTGGGTTCTCTCCTGCATGGGTAGAGATGGGGAGGGGGTAGCCTCCAGTCAGGTGTTGGAAAGGGGTAAGGAACATAAGCGGGAAGGTTGGGGAAAAGATAATGTGTCTCCTTATGACTACATGTATTTCTTAGATGTACCCAACTATTGATGTGGTCATTTATGTTAGAGTCTACCCCTTTGTCTATGGAGGATCTTTCTCATCAATGATTTTGTTAATCTAATTAAATGTCTTACATTGTTGTATTGGTAATGGGGAGCCATTGAAGGTGTGGGGGCTGATTCAATCACTATGCCCTTCCTTAGAAACTTGATTGAGGAATATAATTAATAGTTATGTTCCAATAGAGTGTGAAAATGTTATTATTTTGTACCTGCATAGATCAATATGTAGGTATGTATGAAAACAGTCAGTATATTGTCATGTTGGAATATAACTATTTCTTCCCACTTCCAATAATAGAAGAAATTTATTTTTGCAGTCCATACCCTATATATATTCCTCATTCTTTATAAGGTATTTCTCTCAATCCCAGCCTCTCAGACATATTTCATGTAGTTTAAGTGTTAGAGAACTCAATAGTAATATATTCTATTTTAATATTTTATGATGGAATAATATTTATATAGTCCTTTAAATAATAACACTTATATAAATGCTTTCTTCACTATAGTCCTGTGATATAGAAAATACATGTTTTAGCATTGCCATTTTATGGATAAAGAAATTGCTTATTTAACTGACTTTTCCAAGGCTATATGACTAGTAAGTGGCAGAGAGAGTACTCAAACCATATCTTTTGATTCCAAGTCTAGGGCCTTTCCACCCTCCCACTCTCCTTTCTGTCAGTCAATAAAAATGTATTCTAATTACAGTCTTTTCATTTTAACATGCATATATCCTTTTAAATTTATAAAATACTGGACTATTTGAAGGCAAGGTGATCTCTGTGTAAAAGGAGAGTTGGTTAACATGGTTACAGTTGTAGTCTCTTCTTTTCCCTTCTAAATTTAAAATATAAAATACTGACGACTTTATCATGTACTCTCTGAGAAGCTAGAAAGATTTTTGCATTTCAGTGACTGAAATACAATGTTATAATTAAATCATTACACCTTTCCTCAAGCCATTTAACATTTAGAACTCCCTAGCATTCTGAAGTTTTTTGCTTTGCTAAAATGCCATTTTTTTTTTTGCTTTTTTGCTGGAAAATAATAGTAGCATGTATACTGACAGCATTTTAAGATTTTCAGACTGCTTTAAAATATTCTCTTTTATTCTCACACCAATCTTGCTAAGTAGATGCTATTATTAGCACCATTTTACAGATGGCAAAACTGAGGCAGGAAGACGTTAAGTGACTTTTCCAGAATCACACAGTATATTTCAGTATTAAGCAGTAGACTATGATCAGAGAAGGTTTCAACATGGCTGAACTTTATTATTGCAAAGCTGGTAGCAGAACATAATGTAAAAAGCGTAAACTGGGGTTGAGAAACCTGAATTCAAGTCATGGTTTTTTACCTCTAGCTTGCCTGGGCAAGTCACTTAATTTGCCTCAGATTTCAGAGCTGTAAAATGAAAGGGTTCAATTCAGCAAATGTTTAAGCATTTATTTATGTGTGCAGCAGTGTGTATACACGCAGCACCTTGGGCTGGGCAATAAGAGTACAAAGACAAAAATAAAACAACCTTTAGAGATTGGAGAAGACTAAATTATCTCTAAGGATTCCTCCAGCTGTAAAATTATTTGATTCTGTGATGCTGCTCTGTGCAAAAATCCAACTTAGTAATGTAGTAACACACATGGATGCTCTAAAGCAATGGTTTTCAACCTGTGGGTTGGGACCCCTTTGGGGGTCAAATGACCCTTTCGCAGGGGTCACTTAAGACCATCAGAAAACACATATTTCCAATGGTCTTAGGAACCAAGACACTGCTCCTCTATCCATCTCCAGGCAGGTCTGCCTACATACAAATACGCCCACATATGAGTATTAAAGGGTCGTGGCATTAGGAAGGTTGAGAACCACTGCTCTAAAGGGACAAGAAGGCTAATAGGAAATTTAAAAAGTAAAATCATTCATGTGGTACAACAGCATCCCCTAACATACATCCACTACACTTGCCAAGCAGAGGAGTCATCAATTTTCTTGAAGTGAAACCTCTTTCCTTTAAAACCAACCTGTTCCACTGAATTTATCTTTTTTAATAGAGAAGAAATCATTTTAATAGCAGAAAGGGAGATGGTACTGATATTTGATTAACTTATAACTAACTCAGAGACTTCATTCAAAATAATTTTTAAATGTTGAATTGTGTTTTGCATTATACAAGACAATGTCCAAAATTAAGTA
>JAQQSU010002425.1:0-14677 GCA_028627135.1 Pseudochirops cupreus | reverse complement strand
CTGTTGATATGATCAATAATACTGATGGTTTTCCTAATATTGAACCATCCTTGCATTCCTGGAATAAACCCAACCTGGTCAAAATGTATTATTCTTGTGATAAGTTGCTGTAGTCTTTTTGCTAATATTTTATTTAAAATTTTTGCATCTATATTCATGAGGGAGATTGGTCTATAATTTTCTTTTTCTGTTTTGTCTCGGTGGAGGGTATTTTCAAGGGACAGAGGGCAAGTCTTCTAGCTGAGCTGGCTCATGGCTCATGGGAAGAAGGGCAATGGTATAGGGAAAGGATGCAAAGATACAGAAGCTGAGCTCACAGAGAGCCTTGAATGCCAGGGAGAGGAGCCCAGCCTTGGCCTGATAGGCAGTCGGGAGTCATGGTTGGAGTATAACATGGTCTTTTGCATCTTTTTTACCACACACCACTCTCCCCTAATTTTCTTTTCTAGTCGAGCATGACCGGGATCTATTCTACCAAGAACCCTACTGGAAGGAGTTTAGATTCGACTTGACTCAGATTCCATCAGGGGAATGTGTCACAGCTGCCGAGTTCCGGATCTATAAGATGAGGAGTTTCACTCGACACCTCAACAAGACCCTCCACATCAGCATATATGAGATCGTCACGGAGCAGTCAAACAGGTGCAGACCCTTTAATTCCACCAGGAAGGATTAGATTTGTTTTGTCTGGCCACAAAGGGCAGAACCAGGAGATGGAGAGAGGCAAGTCGAGGCTTGATGTTGGGGGAAACCTTCCTAGTAGTGAAAGCTGTCCAGAGGTGGAATGAACTGCCTCAGAAAGGGGTGGGGTCCCCCTCTTTGGAGGGCTCTAAGCAGATGACTCCTTGTCAGACATGTCAGAGAGCATATGTAAAACACTTTGTCGTCCTTAAAGTGACACATTAATATTACTTCACTGCAATGGGATGGCTTCTCAGAACCCACGGGACACACCCCCCCTTCAGTGAGGTAACAACAATAATAATAGGGAAGAAAGGAAGGGAACATGCTTTTATATGGCACCTACTATGTGCCAGGCACTGAACTAAGCACTTTTTACAAATATCATCTCATTTGATCCTCACAACAACCTTGTAAGGCAGGTGCTATTATTATCCCCATTTTCCAAATGAAGAAACTGAGGCACACAGAGGTTATTCAGTGACATACTCAGGATCACACAGCTAGTGTCTGAGGCCAGATTTGAACTCAAGTCTAAGTGACTCCAGGCCCAGCACTCTATCCTAGCATGTCTCCTAGATGCTTCCAATACCAGGCAGTTACACTAGACATTTAAGGTTTATCCCGTCCTTTTCATAGAGCCTCATATAACCCTGTGACATGAGTACTACAGGTGTTTTATTATCTCCATTTTAAAGAGCAGGAAAATGAAGCCCACAGGGATGAAGTGACTTTCCTGGGGTCACCTCACTGGTGTATTTCAGGCCCCGGGATTTGAAGCCAGGTTGTCCTGTCTCTAAGTCCAGCCCTTGGTCCACCATGCTGACATTGCAGGAGAAAGTCAGCAGAGTAACTTAAAAAAAGATCTTGTAAGAATGCATCAAGGGTGGTTTTAAAATACCAGAGTGGGCGCTCTGGCATTTGAAAGCATGTCATCCTCTGGGAAGTAAAGAAGTTTCCCAGACAAAATAAAGACAAGCTTGAGGGAACCTTTCCACATTATTCAGTGTTGGGAAATGGGGACAGAGTTTGGACTCTCCATGGTCCTGATACCCAGACAGGTAGTTCCAGAATCACCTTTGCTCTGACCTGACTGATTTTCTTCTATTTCCACAGGGAATCCGACTTATTCTTGTTAGACCTGCAGACCCTCCAGGCTGGGGATGAGGGCTGGCTGGTTTTTGATGTCACAGCTGCCAGCAATCACTGGTTATTAAATCGTAAAAGTCACCTTGGACTTCGTCTTTATGTGGAAGCCGAGGATGGTAAGAACTGTATTTGGCTACCCATCTGAGAGCTTTGCTTTGGAAGTGCCTGCCTGGGAGATGAATGTGTCCTGGGCTCTGGACTGTCTGCACAGGGGGATGAGACACATTAGGATATTCAGGGCCTGGTTCTGAACTTTTCAGAAAGCTCATGACCCTGCCCAGTTCAATATAGTGCTTTACATAAAGTAACCCTCTGCCCTGGGGACCTTGTTTACTGACTCTATGAAACAGATTTGGGGGGCGGGGTGTAATGTGAACCTCAGAAACTGTGCAAGTTATCATAGGGCATAGGGAATGGGCATGTGATTTCATTTTTATAGGAAACTCTCAGATGAGGGAACTCCTACCAATGTAGGTTGGCATCTTAGCTGAAACTTGGTCAGAGAGTTGTCTAGAACACTCAAGAGTCACACAACTAATATGTATCAATGGTGAGAACTTGAACTTTCTACTCCCAGGCCACCACTCCACCTATTGCATCATCATAAAATCAAAGAATGTTACAGTGAGAAATTCCCTTATAGAGAGGTCATCTAATTCTAATCCAATCCCTTTCTTTTTAGAAGTAAGGAAATAGACCCAGACATGGAAGGGACTTGCCCAAGGTCATACAGCAAGAATGACTGAACCAGAGCTTGAATTCTGCCCTTCTGAGTCCCAGATCTAGGGCTCTTTCCATTACATCAGCTTGTCTGGGATGGGCTTAGGAGCAGTTCTGAGCAGACCCACAAACTCTGGGGTGTATTGAGCCACCCAGTCCAGAAAAGATGACTGAGAATCCAGGGTGGAGTTCCCACTGAGCCTGCCAGAAAGGTAACTCTTATTCCCAGAAGTGTAACTGGAATTGGCCTCCCTTTGCCAGTGTGGAAAAGCCTGGAGGCCTTGGTCTTTTATGACTGATCTTTTAAAAAGCTGGCTCAAAGGGCAGAAACTGAGCCCAGAGCTAGTGATCAGCGATACTTTGTGTCTCGGACACGACTACAGCTGGGTTGGCCAACCAGCTAGGGTCCATTCTAGCTTGGCTGGTTCTGGACAAAGTTGGGAGATGTCTCAGTCTACTTCTGAATCCCTGGAATTGCCAAGCTGGCTTAAACTAAACACCAACCAGTAAGGAGATGAAACAGCTTTGCCTTAACTGAACTCAATTCAACAAAGATCTATTGAGCATCCAAAAAACTGCTAGGCACTGGAAATGCAAAATGCATGTGGCATCCTGCTGTCAAAGAGCTTAGCCATTAATGGGGGGAAAGGACGTGGGTAACTAAGATTGCTAGGGGATGTGAAAACTTGAAATGAGAGCAATCCAAAAGTAGATTGGGTGGCCTCAGGAAGCAGTCATTGGACAGAGACTGGATTACCACTTGTTGGGGACTCTGTAGCAGGGATGCGTGATGAGAATGGCCCTTCTAAGGGCCACTCCTAGAGGAAGTAGCAGGTTGAAATTGAACCTGAAAGACAATATGGTTCAGTGAGTTGGAAATCAGAGGACCTGGGTTTGAATAACGAATCTGTCACTCACTGCTTGTGTGATCTTAGACAAGTCATTTAGCCTCTCTGGGACTCAGTTTCCTCATCTGTAAAATAAAAGACTGATCTGATCCTTTGGTCTTTGAAGGAAGAGAGAGCCCAGTAAGCGGAATTGGGAAGGGAGACAGTGTGAGCAAAGACAGGGATATAGGAGTGGTCGGGATAAGAGCTCCATTTGACGAGAGGGTGGAATCCTGACTGACACTAGCTAGTTGTGTGACCGTGGGCAAATCGTGGCATCTTTCGGAGGCTCAATTTCCAAATCATTTAAATGGAGCGTAAGAATACCAGTGGTGCCTGCCTCTGACTATTGTCATGAGAAAAGTACTTTGTTTAAAAAAGTGGAGGGGGGCATATAAAAGTACAATAGAATTCTGAGTTAGTAGCAGCTGCAACTTGAATGGGAAACTGGAAGCCCACTTATGGAAACCCTTGAATACTGGGATTGAAACTTTGTATTTCGGGAGGTGCGGTGGTTTGTGAGCAGAGATGGTTGTGGATCATGCTCATGGAGGCTCATTAGGAAGATTACTCAGGCAGGGATGTGAAGAAGGGATTGGGAGGGGCCGCAGGGGAAGCAGGTGGCTATAATCATCTAGGTCAGCAGTTCTCAAAGGGTGGTCCAGAGACTACTAGGGGGCCCCTGAGGCCTTTTGGGGGGTCTGCAAGGTCAAAACTATCTTCATCATCATCATAATATTAAGATATTTTCATTTCTAATATGATAAATATTGATATTAATAAGCAAAAGGTCTTTGGGAAAGCCCAAGTGATTTTTATTTTTTAAGAAATATTTTATTTGTTTTAATCAGTTGAAACCCTTTTGATCCCCACTGCCGCCAGTGGAAAACACGAGAAAAACAAAACCTATTATAAACACGCAAGTCTATCAAAACCAAAAAGTCTGAGAACCGCTGCTCTAAGTGAATAGTGTGTGTGTGAAAAACATCTGGGTGGCCTAGGGGTCAACAAGGTCAACATGAGCCATTAATGTGGTCTCATAAACCCAGAGAAATTAAGTAACTTCTACCCAAGGTCATCCGTTTAGTAAGTGGCCAAGCCAGAGTTCGAACCTGGATTTGAGGCATTTAAATTACTACTCTTTCAACTCAGATGAAAATTAACCCAATTTTTCCATTCTCATGTTTGGTCGCCACCTCCATGCAAGTCTCGATCAAATGAGATAATGTATACAAAGCAATTTGCAAACTTTGAAGGTCTAGATGGAGCAGTTTTACTGCTTTTACTATAATTAGCATAATGTTTTACCAGTCTGTTAACTTAGCTAGTAACTGGAGTGGCATAAAATGCTGGGAGCTGGAAGGGACCAGCCCTTTTGTTGTACAGAGGAGGAAACTGAGGTCCACTTAGAGAAAGGCACTTACCCAAAAGCTTTCCAGGAATTAATGACAGAGCCAGGACCAAAGGTTGTCCCTAGTTCATATTTTATTCCTCTTATGGATCTGATCTTGTGCTAGACCTATGTGCATTAAAAACTTACACATAGTGGAGCTGTGTTTAAACGGTAAGGTGGGATTTATAAACTTTAAAAGGCTAGTTACTATTTAGCAATAATAACAATAATAACAAGGCACTTTAAGGCTTACAGACACCTTCCTCAAAAGCCTTGAAGTCAGTGTTGTAAATGTCGTCATCTTCGTTTTACAAATGGGGAAACTGAGGCTTGCAGAGTAACTTCTTCACAGCTAGTTAAACTTTAAAGCTAGAATTTGAACCCAAGACTCCTGGCTCCAAATCTTGTGTGTCTTCTATTCCAGGGCCTCTTAAAGTGTGGGTCATGACACCATATGGGGTCATGAAAATTTTGACAACAGTAAAAGATTTCTGATCACACAATGACCAAAAACCAATTAAAAACCAAACGCGTAATGCACCCAAGGTTTTTCTGACAGTGCTTGCCTGTGTTGCGCCATTCAGCTTCACTGCGAGCCTTGGTTCTGAACATGAAGCAGGGGCATTTTCCCATGATACCTGCCTGTCATTAGGTGGAGATGTGGGAGTAAGAAGGGACAGTGTCCCAGGTACAGCTGTGGGAAGATGTGGGACATGTTTAGAGAAAAGTCAGTTTGACTTGAAACATAGAGGAAGAATGGGAAATAAGACTGGAAGAGGAGGTTAGGCCCAAATTCTGAACAGCCTTGAATGCCAGGCTAAGGAGGTGAGAAACTGAAGGAGGATCAGCCAGAGCAAAGCTACAGAGACATGAACTGACAAGGTATGTATGACAGACCACCAAGGAGAGCTGCCTTGTTGGCAAACAGGGCTCCTTCTTGGTATTTCTCGAGGACAGATGTGAAGGTCAGCACTTGGGCTTGGCATAGCTAAGTGAAAATTCACATGAATAATAATAGCTCACTTTTATATTCATCTCGCTTGACCCTCACAACAACCCTGCAAGGCAGATGCTGTTATTATCCCCATTATACAGATGAGGAAATTAAGGAGGATAGTGAGAAAGTGACTTGCACAGGGTCATATAACTAGGAAGTAGCCAAGACAGGATTTGAACTGAGGTCTTCCTGACTCCAAGTCCAGCACTCCATCCACTTCACCGCCTAGTTACCCATGTGAAAAAGATCTGGGTGCCCTAGAAGAATGTAAGGTCAACACAAGCCATTAATGGGATCTTAAACTGCGTTCATAGAAACTCAGTGTTCAGAACAAAAGTGTACCTTTCTAAGACCATGTATGGAATATTGTATTCAGTTTGAAGCACCACATTTTAGAAGAGATATTAACAAGATGGAGGAGGTTGAGAAGAAAATGACCAGCATGGCAAGAAAACTGGAAACAAGTTGAAAGAACTGGAGATGTTTAGCCTACAGTAGAATAGCCTTGGAGGAACATAGCAACCATTTCTTAGTATTTGGAAGGGTGGCACAAGGAAGAGAGTCTGGACTTGTTGTGCTTGACCCCAAGGTCAGAACTTGGACCAATGAGTAGAAGTTACAGGAAGTTTAACATGGATAAAAATTTCTGATTAATCAGGAACTATTCAAAAATGATGGTGAGTTCATCACTGAAGGTTTTCAAGTGGAGGCTGGTTGAGGACTTCACATTGTCAAGAATGTTATAGAAGGATTTCCTGCTTAGGTGTAGGGAGATTAGATGCCCTAAGGTCCCTTCCAGTTCTGACCTCATGATTCTTTGTTGGGGTATAGAAGGATGGGGCTAGATTGTGAAGGGCTTTCAATACCATGCTGTGGGTTCTGGATTTTAGGCAGAGCATATAGAGTGATATAATGAAATCAGTGTGTTAGAAGAATGAATCTTGACTGGAGTCAAGATGATGTAGTAAAGGCAGGATTTTTATCCAATTCACCTAGCACACATCCTCCACAACAACCTAAAAAAATCCACCAGACCAAATTTTTATCAAGAAATCCAAGTCACAGGGAGTCATTTTTCCACACAGGGCAGCCTAGGAAGATACACATAGAGGTTTGCAGATACTGGAACAAAGGCTGACCAGGAGCAGCTTGGGAGAGGTAGTGGGGAGCATTCTGCTACCCAAGGATGGTAAGGAAGCTGAGACTGAACACCAGAGCAAGGAGCACCAGGACAGAAGGAGAGCCCTAATCCTAAAGAATGAAAGGGTCAAAGAACAAATCATAGAAACAATCTATAATTTTGTTAAAGATAATCACAACAATGAGAAACATCAAAATTTGTGGGATTCAGACAAAGTAGTACTCTGGGGAAAATTTATATCCCTAAATGCTTACATCATGAGAGAGAGAGAGAAAGAGAATAGATTAATGAATTGGGCATGCAACTGAAAAACAACCTAGAAAAATAGCAAATGTTAAAAACCCAATTAAACACCAAAATAGAAATTCTGAATGTCAGAAAAGATTAACAAAACTGAAATTTAAAAAAATCAAACTAATAAATAAAACTGGGAGCTGGTTTAAAAAAACAATAAAATAAACCATGAGCCAATTTTATTTTTTAAAAAAGAAAGAAGAAAACCAAATTAGCAGCATTAAAAATGAAAAAGGTGAATTCATAACCAATGAAGAGGAAATAAAAGCAATTTTAGGAGCTGTTTGGCCCAACTATATGCCAATAAACCAATAATTTAAATAAAATGAATGAATGTCTATAAAAATGTACATTGCCAGATTAACAGAACAGGAAATAGAATGTTTAAGTAAACCTACCTTAGAAAAGGAAATTAAATAAGCCATAAATGAACTCCCTAAGGAAAAAAAAACAGGCTTAGATGGATTTACAAGTGAGTTCTACTAAATATTTAAAGAATGATTAATTCCAGTGCCACATAAACTGTTTGAAAACGTGGGTAAAGAGGGGTGGCTAGGTGGCGCAGTGAATAGAGCACTGGCTCTGGAGTCAGGCGGACCTGAGTTCAAATCCAGCCTCAGACACTTAACACACACACACACACACACACACACACACACAAACCTAGCCGTGTGACCTTGGGCGAGTCACTTAACCCCAATTGCCTTCCAAAAAAAAATGGGTAATGAGTTTTACCAAATTCTTTCTATGGCACAAATATAGTCTTGATACCTAAGCCAGGAAGAATCAAAACAAAGGGGGGAAAAACTATAGACCAATTATCTTTTTTTTTTTGGAGGGGGGAAGGCAGGGCAACTGGGTTTAAGTGACTTGCCCAAGGTCACACAGCTAGTAAGTGTTAAGTGTCTAAGGCTGGATTTGAACTCAGTTCCTCCTGACTCCAGAGCTTGTGCTCTATTCACTGAGCCACGTAGCCGCCCCAAGACCAATTATCTTAATGAATATCGATGCAAAAATTTTAAATAAAATACCAGTGAGGAGATTACAACAGTATGTCATAAAGATCATACATACTCTATGACTAGGCTGGATTTCTACCAGGAATATAGGAGCTGGTTCAATATTAGGAAAATTGTAAGCATGACTGACCACAACAGTAACAAAAACAACAAAAATCATATGATTTTATATGCTTTTTCAGAGGCAGAAGAACTTTTGGCAAAATACAACATCCATTCCTGTTTGTAAAAAACAACTAGAAAGCACAAGTACAAGTGAAGCTTTTCTTAAAATGCTGAGCAGTATCTATCTAAAACCCAAAGCAAGCATTATTTGTAATGTGGATAAGCTAAAAACCTTTCCAGTAAGATCAGTATTTTACTAGTGACACTAACTATAGCAGTAAGAAAAGAAAAAGAAGGGCAGCTAGGTGGTGCAGTGAATAGAGCACAAGCCCCGGAGTTAGGAAGACCCGAGTTCAAATTCTACTTCAGACAGCCACTACTTACTAGCTGTGTGACCTTGGGCAAGTCACTTAACCCCAATTGCCCTGCCTTCCCTTCTCCAAAAAGATTTTTTTGAAAAGACCAAAAAAAGAAAAGAAAAGAAAAAGAAATTGAAGAAATAAGTGAGGACAATGAGGAAACGAAACTGACTTTTTGCAGAGACTATGATGGTTAACTTAGAGAACTCTAGAGAGTCAACTAAAAACTAGCCAAAACAATTAACTTCAGCAAAATTGCAGTATATAATTTAAACCCACGCAAATCATCCGCATCTATGCATAATACTACCAAAACCCATCAGGAAGAGGTAGACAAAATCCATTTAAAATAACTGCAGACAGCAAAAAATATTTAAGAGTCTACCTGCCAAGGCACACACAGGAACCATATGAACACAATTACAAAACACATTTCACACAAATAAAGACAGGTCTCAGTAGTTGGAGAAATATCAGTTGTTCCTAAGTAGGCCATGCCCATATTATAAAAATAACAATACAGCCTAAATTATTTCACTTCTTCAGTGCCATACCAATTAAACTACCTACGAATTATTTTATAGAGCAAGACAAAAATAGCAAAATTCATTGGGAGGAACAGATAGTCAAGAATATCAAGGGAATCAATGAAAAGACTGGGGAAGTGAACTGACAAAAACAGATCCCATACTATTCTACAGAACTGTAATCATCAAAATAATTTGGGATTAGATAAGAAATAAAGAGGTTGATTAGTGGGAGAGGTTATGTACACAGAATTCGGAAGCAAAGATCCCTGCTATTGGGGAAAGATTTCACCATTTGACAAAAATAATTTGTTGGGAAAACTGCAAAATAGTGTGCTAGAAACCAAGCATAGGCCAATATCTCACAACGTATACCAAGAAAAGCTCAAAATTGGTGCAATATTTAAATATAAAGGTTGATATCATAAGCAAATTAGTGAAATAGGGAGAAATTACTTGTTATATCTTTGAATAGGGGAATAGTTTATTATCAAACAATAGAAAGATTCCCAGGAGATAAAATGGATCACTTTTGATTACATAAAATTAAAAAATTTTCAACAAACAAAATCAATACATCTAAAAGAAAAAGAAAAGCAGGAAACGGGGGTTAGAGGTGTGTGTGTGTGTGAATCTTTGCAGCAAGTTTTCCTGATAAAGGTCTCTAGAGAACATATTCAAAACTACAAGAATAATAGCCATTCCCCAATTGATAAATGGTCAAAGTATATGAACAGGCAGTTTTCAGGGGAAGAAATTAAAGATGTCAATAGCCATATTAAAAAAATGCTCTAAATCACTAATAATTAAAAAAATGCAAATGAAGACAACTCTGAGGTACCACCTTTCACTCATCAGATTGGCTAGGATGACAAAAAAGGAAAATGACAAATGCTGAAGGGATGTGGGGAAACTGGCACACTAATGCATTGTTGGTGGATCTGTGAACTAGTCCAACCATTCTGGAAAGCAATTTGAAATTCTGGACAAAAAGTTATTAAACTGTGTCTACCCTTTGGTCCAGTAAGACCGCTACTAAGGCTATACTCCAAGGAGATCAAAGAAAGAGGAAAAGGACCCACATGTACAAAAATATCTATAGCAGCTCCTTTTGTGGTGGAAAAGAATTGGAAACTGAGGGCATGCCCATTAATTGGGGAATGGTATAATATATGAATGTAAATTGTGCTGTAAGAAATGATGAAGGGGTTAGTTTCAGAAAAAATAACTGGAAAAACCTGAGTAGAACCCAGAGAACAAACTACACAGTAACAGCAATATTGTAAAGTTAATCAACTTTGAGATTCAGTAACTCTGATTGACACAATTACCCACCACAAATCCAAAGGACTCATGATAAAACATGCTACCCACTTCCAGATAGAGAACTGAGTCAACGTACAGATTGAGGCATATTTTTCCTCTTTCTTTCTTAAACACAGCTAATGTGGAAATTTGTCTTGTAAAATTACACTATTTGTAATGTATTTGTTTTTCTTACCTTTTCAGTAGGCATGGGGGAAGAGAAAGAGAGAGAATTTGGAACTGAAAAAAAAAGTCTCTGTGCAAACAAAGAAGAATGAATCTTATAGCCTGTGCAAGATGGATTGGAGGGGGACAGGTGGAAAGAGGGAGACTGGTTAGGAGGTTATTGAGGCAGTCCAAGAGGGTAACAGAAAAAGCTGATGGCTGTGGAAATAGAGGAGGGGCATGTATCTAGGAGAGATTTTGATCGAAGGCTCAGTGAAGAGTCGGTGACTGGTCAAAGATTTGATAGTTGGTATGGCCCTGGTTCATCAGTTAGATAGCATCCCTAGGGACTGTGCTGTGATCTGATGTAAATCTATGCCCTCAGTAAACAAATGTGTTTTCTTTCCTGTATATCTCAGGGCGAAGCGTTGATCCTGGATTAGCTGGACTGCTGGGTCGGCAGGGGCCACGCTCCAAACAACCTTTTATGGTCACTTTTTTCAGGGCAAATCAAAATCCCATCCGAGCTCCTCGGGCGCTCAAGCAACTAAAGAAAAGGCAGCCGAAAAAAAGCAACGACCTCCCCCATCCAAACAAACTCCCAGGGATCTTTGGTAAGAAGCAAGAGATGAAAGGCTCCAAATATAAGTTAGACATGTGGCAAATCCTTGTTTGGAGATCATAGAGTATGGCAGGAGAGTCCAGGAATAGTCTCCATATTCCCATTATGCAGAGAAGAGATGGAAGAGGGATGTGCCAGACAGAACCAAGTCCCAAGAGTAATAAAAAAAAATGGTGTTGATGCTTTAACATTGCTCTAAAGTTTTAGTGCACTTTATACTTAGTATCTCATTTGATCCTCAGAATCATCCTGATAAATAGCAAGTGTGTCATTAACCCCATTTTAAAGGTGAGGAAACTGAGGGACAGAGATGTTGAATGAAATGTGACAGAGCCAGCAATGGAATTGAGGGCTCCTGATTCTAAGACCAATGGCCCATTTGGCCCAATTGACTGCCTCTCAGTAACCACAGAGAGCAATAATGTCAAGTTTTTCAATGTTTTAATAATTTTTAGTGAATTCTTCATCATTGTGATGAAATAATTAGAACCATTCATATTTAAATAAGACTCAAAGATTCATAAAAGTCTTTCTTCATAACAATCTCATGAGGTTAGTAGTGAAGTATCATCCTTCCAACTTACATATGGGAAAATTGAAGCCTAGAAAAGTTAAGTGACTTAACCCAGGATCAAAGCACTCTCTCTGCCATGCCACACTACCTCCCCCACACTGCCTTGGGAAGTCACATGCTTGTTGAACTATGTATGACCAACAGTATTCTGGAAAAGACGTTTACCCTTCTCTTCCTCCAGATGACATCCATGCTGCCGAGGGCAGACAGGTTTGCAGGAGGCATGAGCTCTACGTTAGTTTTCAGGACCTTGGTTGGCTGGTAATTTCCTATCTCATTTCTTAATTAAGAAATTCTTTTTAAAAATTGTACATACAAGATGTCAGAATGTTTTCTGCCCTCTCTGATCTATTCCAACATGAGTGTGAGGCACAAGGAAGGATTGTGTACGAATGAAGCAGCTTTCTGGGGGTGTGACCACTTAAAGGGAGGCCTTCCCAAACTGGGATGGGGTGCCCCAGGAGAGAGGTGTTGAGACCCTACCAGAGAGTTGGAGGTAGAGTGGCCCTCGATGATCCTCCAGCCTAAAGCAGCTCATGACCTACCACGGACAGCTCCATACTCTGAAGTCTCATTCGGAGAGCTCTTCCTGCCTCAGGGGCAGCGACCAGGCTTTGGGCAGACAGGGGGGAGACAGCAACAGGATGCAAGGAAGAAGAGGAGACCGTTATGAGTGTATAAGTTTCTAAGAAATAAGGAGCTTTCGATAGTAAAAGTTAAGATTGGAGAAAAGTTTGCTGTTAGTCATCCCTCTAAGGTTACCTTCCTTCTATTATGTCTATATTTCCTATGTACCTATTCCTTTACATATTGTCCCCCCACCAGAATGTGAGCTTTTGGGGGACCCTTTGTGCTTTTCTTAGTATCCCCAGTGCTTGGCCTCCCACAGAGTAAACACTTAAGAAATGCTTGTTTACTGATTGATCAGGGGTCAATACCAATCTATGGATTGGTGGTTGGGAAACCTAGATCTAGTCCAACCCCATCATTTTACATGTAAGGAAACTGAGTCCCAGAGAGGGGTATGGTTTTCACAAATCACGAAACAAAGGAGTGACAGAATGAAGATTGAGACCTAGGTCTCTTGATATCTAGTCCTGGGTGTTTCACCCCTGGCATTGCCCCTGTTCTAAGAATACTCTCCTAGGAGACATTATTTACTCTAACCTAAGCAGTGACCTATGAGCCTGGGACAGAATGGTAGGGACTACCTTGACCCTCATGCCTAAGGGCTTTTTGGGGCTATGGCCTAGGGAACATAGCCCTTCCTTGCTTACTTCTCCTATCTTCCCTCCTTAATATCAAGGTATTAATATTGCCACCCCCTTTGTTCAAGCCCAGATTACCTCATACTTGTACTATTGTAATAGTCTCCCATCCTGTGTCCCTGCCTTCAGTTTCTCCCACTGTCTTATTTTCACCAGCTGCCAAAATAATCTTCCTTATCCATGCATCTGAGTCCTCTGCTCAAAACCTTTCTGTGGCTCTCTATTTTCCTGAGGATAAAATACAAACAGCTGAGACAGACGCTGAAAGTCTGCCATAATCTACCTTCAATCTGCTTTTCCAGACTTATTTCAGGCTCTTCTTCATGCATTCCAGGTTTTAGCCAGACTAGACTAATCGTTTCCCTGCAGCTCTGGCCTTTCTCACGTCCATACTTTCATGCAGCCTGGCCTGTGTGCCTAGAGCGTTGGTCCTCCTCATCTCCCTTCTGAAATCCTTCCCTTTCTTCAAGATACCACTCTGATGATGTCACTTTTGTGAAGCCTTCTTTGATTTCCTCCCCAGCTCCAGCTACACGTGATCATTCCCTCTGGACGTTCTCCTTCTGCACTTTGTCTGAATCTTTCCTTTGCCCCCAGCGGATTCTGCGGGCGCGTAAACCATAGCTTTCCTGTGCCTTGGCAACTCCTTAAGGCCAGGGGCTGAGGAACCTTCCATCTCTGTATACCCTGTACCTGCACCTTCTCAAGTCTGAACTGAGCTGAATTGATTTAATAGCAACGTGTTCTCAGGCTGCTTGTCTTGTTGCCCAAACGCTCCCTGTAAAGTTGCTGTTGCAAGTTCTATCCTCGAGAGGCTGTTGATTTCATCTGAAATATTTGGCATTCAGTGAAGCACTGCCCCTGGTTATGGCCTCATGGTCTGAGCAGCTCCTGAGCATGCTTCATCTAGAAAGAAAGACGAGAGAGCTTTGCCACTCAAAACCCCGTGGTTTGTACAAAAAGATATTAAAAGACTGGAGCTTAGCAATTAAAAAGAAGTACAGTATTCAAAAGATGATACACATGCAGAGCAAGATTTAAAAGAGTTGGTAAAAAAAAAGGAAGCATTTATTAAGCACTTACTGTGTGCCAAGGATAAAAGAGAAGGGAGAAGGAATTCCCTTTAGGGAAAAAAGGGTGAGACTGTCTCAGATTGGGAGTTGTAACGATGCAGCCCTTTCTGGGTATGCCACCAACATGAAAAGACTGTTCCCACTCGTGTGGTAGGAGAATTCAGAGAAGCAAGGTTTCTCCGTGTTAGGACCTCCAGTCAAGCTGTGAGAGACAGACAGACAGAGAAAGGAAGAAAGAGAAGGGGGAAAAAAGAGAATGAGAGAGAAAAGGGGTAGAGAGAAAAGGAGGAAGAGAGAAATAGAGGGGAGAGGGGGGAGAAAGAGAGACTGAAAGAGAAAGAAAATGAGAGATAAGGGGGAGAGAAAGGGAGAGAAAGAGGAGGAGAGAGAAAAGGAGG
>JAQQSU010002424.1:0-14677 GCA_028627135.1 Pseudochirops cupreus | reverse complement strand
AGACAATTTAAAAATTATTGGACTACCTGAAAGCCATGATCAAAAAAAGAACCTAGAAATCATCCTTCAAGAAATTCTCAAGGAAAATTGCCCAGATATTTTAGAACCAGAAGGCAAGATAGAACTTGAAAGAATTCACTGATTACCTCTTGAAAAAGATCCCCAAAAGAAAACTCCTAAGAATGTTATAGTCAGGTTCTGGAGCTCCCAGATCAAGGAGAAAATATTACAAGCTGCCAAGAAGAAACAATTTGAACACTGTGGAAACAAAACCAGGACAACACAGGATCTAGCAGCTTCTACATTAAGGCATAGTAGAGCCTGGAATATGATATTCCAGAGATCAAGGAAGCTAGGATTAAAATCAAGAATCACCTACCCAGAAAAATTGAATATAATGTTTCAGGGGAAAATATGGTCATTCAATGAGTTGGAGGACGTCCAAGCATTCTTGATGAAAAAACCAGAACTGAATAGAAAATTTGATATTCAAATACAAGAAGCATAAGAAGGTAAACATGGAAAAGAAATCATAAGGAACTTATCAAAGTTGAACTATTTACACGCCAACATGGAAAAACGATAATTGTAACTTATGAAACTTTTCTCAGTATGAGGATAGCTGAAGGTAAAGCATATGTGTGTGTATACATATACATATATATATATATATACATACATACATATATACATATATAGACTGAGGACACAGGACAAGTTGAATATGAAGGGATGATATCTAAAAAATAAAATTAAGAAGTGAGAGAAGAATTTCTTGGGAGAAGAAGAAAGGGAGCGATAGATTAGGGTAAATGATCTCATATAAAAGAGGCAAGAGAAAACTGTTACAATGGAGGGGAGGAGCAGGAAGGTGAAAGGGAATGGACAACCTAATTCTCTTTGAATTTGGCCTAAGGAAGGAATAACATACACACTAAATTGGTTATCTTACCCTACGGGAAAATAGTGGGGTAAGGATAAAAGGAGGGATGATAGAAGGGAGAGCAGATTGGGGGAGACGGTAGTTAGAAGCAAACATTTTCGAAAAGGGATACTGTCACAGGAGAAAATACAATAAGTTGGTGTGGGATAGGATGGAGGGAAATATAGTTAGTCTTTCACAATATAACTACTATGGAAATGATTTGGGTAACTATATATGTACATTCTATATTGAATTACTTATCTTCCCAGTGGGGGTGGGTGAGGAAGGAAGAAGGGAAAAAAATATGAAACTCAAAGTTTTAAAAACAAATGTTCAAAACTTGTTTTTTTACATGCAACTGGGAAATAAGATGTACAGGTACTGGGGTATAGAAACCCATCTTGCCCTACTATAAAGTTAGGGGGGTAAATGGGGACAACATAAGAGAGAACAGATTGAGAGAAAGGGTATTCAGTAGGCTTTAGGTGTTTGGGGAAAGACAGGGAGAAAAAAATTGTAACTCAAAATTTTGTGGAAATGAATGTTGAAAACTAAAAATAAATAAATTTTTAAAAAAGCACACTTTAATGGAATGGAGTGAGAAGCTTAGTTTCCATTTAATTCTCAGCAGCAGTAAGTATTCACTCAGCAGTCACTGTGCACCCTGCTAAAATTGTTAAATCAGCCTCACTGGGAAATGGTGTATAGTAACCACAAAGAAGGCATATAAAAACAGTCAAAGAAAAATCAGGTAGTGGACTTAATTAGAATTGATAATGGGTCTCACAAGAACTAAATAAATATTCTTTTTTCTTGAAAACCTTTTCAGTTGGGTTTTTATGGTAAGTGGTATTGAGAAGTGAACTTAGAATATATGGCCTATGAGAAACATTCTCTTGGCCTGATGAGACAGGAAGCCATACTGGGAAACAGTTAACAGTGGCATGGGTGAAATAAGTTTGTGTGAGGGGAATCCAAAATCATTACATAAGTTTAGCACAAAATCCAAGATATACTAGAAGAATAAATTACAAAATCAATAGGTGGTCACATATCTCAAATATATAAAGAACTTCATAAAATTTTAAAGAATATGAGTCAATTGATAAATGGTCAAAGAATATGAACAGGCAGTTAGGCAAAAAAATCAAAACAATTTATAGTCATAAAAATGCTCAATCATTATTGATGAAAGAAATGCAAATTAAAACTACCTTGAAACATTATTTTATACCTATCAGATAGGCTAAAATGATTGAACGGGAAAGCAATAAATGCTGGAGGGGATATGGAAAAACCGGGACACTAATTCATTGTTGGTGAAATTTTGAGTTGATCCAACCATTTTGGAGAGCAATCTGGAATTACGCTCAGTTATTAAACTGCCTATACCCTTTGACCTAGCAATAACACTATAGGTTTATTTCCAAAGATGACTAGGAAAAAAGTAAAAGAACTTATATATTCTAAAAATGTTCAAAGCAGCTCTCTTTGTGGTAGCAAAGAACTGGAAATTTTGAGGGAGCCCATCAATTGGGGAATGGCTGAATAATTTGTGGTATATGATTGTGATGGAGTACTACTGTGCTACAAGAAATGATGAGCTCGATGATCTTAGAAAAACACAAAATAGTGAAGAGCAAAATGAGAAAACCAAGAGAACATTGTATATAGTAAATAGAAACATTATTTTAAGAACTTTGAGTGAATAAGTCAGTGTGACTACTATAAATACCCAAATTAGCTACAAAGGATATATGAAGGAAGATGCTATCTGCATCATGAGAAAGAACTGATAAATAGAAGTATGTAAGAATGATTTTAGATATATACACATTTGTGTCTAATGGCAGCCATCTATAGGGCAAGAAGAAAGAGAAGAAAGAAAAAAAAGAAATTTACATAATTTTAAAGCATATTTAAAAGGAATAGTAAATCGTACATAATAGATTTTCAGTTTTATATGTATTTTAAAAATTATATTAGGCTATAGAAATGTTTTATTCCATAAATTAAACATAAAGTAATTAAAAATTTAAAAAAATCCACAGGTATTAGCTCAACCTATAATATCATATAGGCTGAACAAGAAAAACAAATTTCAGTAAGGTATCTATGAGTACTCAAAATCCTTGATGTAGTTTTGGTTTCTTAGCCCTGAGGATTGATATGCTATAACTCTCTCCTGAAAGGAAGACTGATGATAATCTGGAGAACACGCTATAGTTCAACATGAACCAAGATAGTCCAGTTTACCTGAATCTTGATATTCATTTGTGGCTTGAGGTTTTTTGGAATGATAATAGTGTAACGTTCCCGCCCTGTGAGTCCAAGTGTGCTAGCATTCTCCCCAGGGAGATATTCCAAAGGGATGACTCCCATCCCTACGAGGTTGCTGCGGTGAATTCGTTCATAACTCTCAGCTAGGACAGCTTTGATTCCCTGATGAGGAGGGAAAAAAGTCTCACATTTCATTTTTCCCCACATCAAATACACAAGGATACAGAAAGCTTCTTATATGAATTAAACACCTCTTTCAAATCATCATAACTTTCTTTAAAAACATTTTAAAATTGATTCCTTTTTCTTTTAAACAACTTCATTTTGGGGGTGGTGGTGAGGGGAGAGGCAATAGGGAGGCAACTTGCCCAGGGTCACACAGCTAGTATCACTGGATTTGAGGCTGGATTTGAATTCCGGTCTTCTTAACTCCAGGACCAGTGCTCCATCCATTGTACCACCTAGATGCCCCTGGTTATACTTTCCTACCTTTATTCTTTATATGTAAGTATCTGAGACCATTTGTGACTTTAGGTCTTCCTGACTCCAGGCCTAACACTTTATCCACTGTGCCATGTACAAGTCAGATAGGACTTAAACCCAGGGCTTCTTGCCTCTAATATCTGTTTTCTACCCATTATATCATATTACTTCTTTAAAGTAAAAACTTGACTACTCAAAGTCCTGGGGAAACTGATTTTTTAAGTATATATTTCAGCTCATGGTGGGTTTATAAAAGTTTCACTTTTTAAATGTCTTACTAATAGAACCTATTTTATAATGTCTTATACCCCTTGTCTCTTCATGTTAGTGTGTATTAGCCAATACAGATTAGCAGCTTTGTGGCTAGGTTTCAAGATTCCATTAGAGTCCTTTCATAAGCAGAATTTTACAAAGACTAGGATTAAAGGTAATTTGAAAAATGTACCCTTAAAGATAATTCACAAGCCAGAAAACTCATCCTGTGCCAAGATAAACACTTAACATGTTTCTTTTTTTCTTCCAGGCATCTGTACATGAAAGGAATGTGGCTTGTACAATTCCTTATATTTTGGCCAGGGGATATGCTGCCCATGAGATTTATTAAAATCCAGTAAGTGTTTATTTGTTATGCACTTTCTATGTGTTGGTGATACAAAAACAAAAATTTAAACTGTTTCTGCCCCCAGGGAGCTTATATGTTACAAGGAGTGGGGGGAGGGGAAATGACTTTCTCCATCTATAACATACACATAGGTTTTAAAATATTTTCATAAGCAGAATTTTACAAACATCAGGTTTAAGGGTAAACCATTTATCATATGTAGGGTTTGCATATATTATACACATATATTACACACATGATATATAAAAATAATTTTGGCTGGAGATGGAGTGGCGGAGTGGGGTGCTAAAACACTAAGAGGATCAGGAAAGGCATCATATAATTTATCGTTCTTGAATTGAACCTTGAAGGGACCTAAGTATTCCAAGAGATGGAACTGATGAGAGAGAACTTTCTAGCTATGGAGACAGCCTTCCTAAAGGAATAGAAGGAGATGAATGTTATACACAAAGCAAAGTAAGGAGGCTGGTCTGGCTATAGTACATGAGAAAGGGATTAATACGAAATACATTTGGAAATAATGAAAGTGAACAATATTTTTATAGCACTTAAAGTTTGTAAAGTACTTTGTATTGTCTCTCTTGATGTTTATAACAACTGCCTGAGGTAGGTGCTATATTAATTATCCTTATTTTTCAGAGGAGGAAACAGTCTGAGTGAAGTTACTTGACTTGCTCAGGGTCACAAGGTCAGAGCTTCCAGACTGTGAAGGGCTTTGAATGACAAAGAGAGGAGCTTGTATTTTATCCTAGAATCATTGGGGAAGCTTCTTTAATAGGGCAGTGATATGCTTACTCTTCTTCAGTTAAAATAAATGTCTGGCTTTTACTTTTTAAACTTGATTGTCTGAATCTGACATTTTGTGAAGTCTTAGTCTTCAAAGGTTTGTAGAAGATCATGGCTGCCATGATTGTTTGAAGGGGGCTGCTACCAACATAGTTGGCTCATTCTCCTCTTCATGACTTACTAGCAGAAAAGGGCCCTTGGCTGCCCAGTCTCGTGAACTCCCAGATCCATACTCTTTTCCAGCTAGTACTATCAGAGCGATACCTGCCTTCTGGTAGCGATCAGCAGCATCAAACACATCAAGCTGAAAGAGAAATGGAAAAATGTTTCTGAAAAAAATTATTCAGGGCAGAGAGTACATACACTCACTTTCAAGCAAGCATCATGAAGATGCCTGTTGCTATGGTTGGGTAGACCCAAGGCATTTATGTGTACGGACATGGACGTGGACATGGATATGGATATGGATGAGTAGAAAAGCAGAGTCCCCTATCTACCCAACCCAAACAGGGGTTTGGCAGAAATTTTCAAGCATGCCTTTTGTGGATATGCAACTAAACATAAAGTAGTCAAAAATGCTTTGAAATTATAAAAAAGCATATTTCCTTTTAGTTTTACATATCAACTACACAATCAAGGCCAGGGGCAGGGAAAAAAAATACTGACATTCAGGAGTGAGAGAGTGACAGACAAAAGATTCAAATATAATTCTCAAGGAGAACATGAAGTATTCTGTCTTGAGATTACACAAATGAGCCAGTTTAATCTGTAGTGACTAAACAATGAAGCAATTGTTCTTATTGGCTTTGAAAACCACAAAATAAAATCCCTTAAGAGACAGACTGCTTTATAAGAAAGAAATTAAATGAAAATGTTAGTCCAAGGTATCAACTAAGCTTTTTGACATTGGCATTTTGGGAGACTGATAGTCTGTGGTGACCTCATGCTGCATTACAGTAATTCAGGTATGATGCTGTTTTCAGATGGAAAGAGAAAATGAGTTGCATGCATTATAGAAACACTGTTATTTACTGACTGCCAAAAAGATGATCCTATGGTCAAGTAAAGCCTGAATCTTTCCAAAGGCTATATGGAATAATAATGAAAAACAATCTCCTTAACTAAGATTACATACATATTACTTACAAACAATGACATCTCACACATGTTAAATGCTTTTAAATTTTTTCAAGTGCTTCCATAATCTTTTTCCTTTGCTTAATTTCTCAGAACAATCTTCATTGAGAAAAATGGTATTATTTATTCATTCATTCATTCACTCACAATCTAGTGTTACCACCAGCCCCTTCCATGCACTCTGCATTCCAACCAAACTGGACTACTATTAGACCCTTAGCCCACAGAATTCAGTAGGTAGATGCTTAATGAATGTTTTATAAATAACTGATGTCTCTATATCTGGGATACTTTGTGTAACTCAGGTCATCACACTGAAAGAAAATAATGGTGCTGGATATCAAAGATGAGAAACATCTATTCTTGCAAAGAACTGGGAACAGAAGTTCCTATCAATTGGGAAATGGCTAAACAAATGATAGTAAACAAATACGATAGAATTTTATTGTACCTTAAGCGATAATGGCAGGGACAGGTTTAGAGAGACCTGGGGTAACTTGTTTGAGCTGATGGAGGGTGAAGTTAGTAGAACCAGGAGACCAGTTCAATAATAATACAATAAATGGTATTGTAAAGGTAGTCAACTGAATTGACTAGAGGACTCTAATCATCACAATGACTAAACACAATTCCAGAGGACTGATGATGATAACAACTATATTTTTTCTCTTAAATAAGTGACCTGGCTTTCAAATGTATTTATAACTTATGTTTGTTTATAGTTTTAATGCATCTCCAATTATTCACTGAAGTGGTGTAATCAATGAAGTGCTGGACTTGGAGTCAGGGAAACCTGAATTCAAATCCAGCCTTATCCGCTTACTAGCAAATCATTTGACTGCTTTCTTATTTGTTCAGCCATTCCCCAATTGATAGGAACTTCTGTTCCCAGTTCTTTGCAAGAACAGATGTTTCTCATCTTTGATTTCCAGCGCCATTATTTTCTTTCAGTGTGATGACCTGAGTTACACAATGTATCCCAGATATAGAGACATCAATTATCTTTTTACTCATCTGTAAAATGGGAATAATAATGGGACCTACCAATTAGGACTGTTGTGAGGATCAAATCAAATATTTTTAATGTGCTTTGCAGACGTTAAAGTACTGTATAAATGCTACCTAGTTATCTAACTAAAGTACACCATAAAAGATACGGCCATACTTTGTTGATATCTCATGTCAATGACTATACACATGAGAACGTGATATGAAATATTTGTAAAGCAATATAACTGTGTCAGAATAGAATGTCTCTGAATTAGTTATGAAATGCTATTGCCAGTTTGCTTTTAGGTCAAATTAATTTAAAATGATTAAACTTTCAAAACAAGAGGATTAAGCTAAGAAATCATCTTCACTTGTGACATGTATAAGTTATGGGTTAATGATAATAACAATAATGATGGCTAGCATTTCTATAGCACCTACTGTGTGCCAGGCACCATGCTAAGCACTTTACAAATAGTTTCCCAATTGTTGCTCACAACAGCCCCGGGCGATAGGCGATCTTATTATTCCCATTTGGCAGGTGAGGAAACTGAGGAAAACAGAGGTTAAGCGAGTTGCCTAGTATCACACAGCTTGTTAAGAATTGTTAAGAATAACAATTATGACTGCAACCTAACCCATACTTGGTCTTGCTGGACATGGTTCATCAATAAGTATATTCTCATTTCCTCTCATGTGACCTTCCCAAGCAAAAGAGAAAAGAACAGTTTCAAGTTAATTCTAGTTAGTCACTGAGCTCCCATTTCATGAAATAAGCTGTTATTTGACTACACAGGAATCCTGGCCTGGAGGATCTAATTCCAGGTCTATTATTAACTTTCTGAGGGACCTTTATTTCAGCTTTTTTTTTTTTATCATAGATGCTGTGTGTTAAAATTGTATCTCATTTTGGTGTGTCCTGACAACCTACCCTCTGTTCTAGTCAGTATAGTAAGTTTATAAAGAGCCAACATACAGTAGCAATAGCAGAAAATAAGATTGCAAAGAGGAATGTGCAAAGCATATACAAATCGTGCCAAAGATCAAAGGAGCATAATTTACAAATCGTATCATATATTAACCAAAAATCACATCCTCTTATTATGTGCTGAGTCAGGGCCATCTGGCTATGTGAGTGATTCTCTCTCCACCTCCCCATTCTCTCTCATGCTGTCTGCCTTCCTTCACCACCCCAAACCCATCTCCATGTGATCTACCTCTGTATTCTTTTTCACCATTTGTCTTTGTACTTGCTAAGCTGTTTGCCCCTATACCTCCTGTGCCTTTTTAAAGTGTGTTTGTAATATCACTTCCCACTGACACTGTAGTCTTTACCAGCAAGCACCCAAAGAATTAGGTGTGCCTATCCCATTTCATAATTCCATAAATTATCAATTCTGGTGGCCATCTAGCCTGACATCTCAGATGAAGGCTGAAAAGTGAACAAATCCAATCCAACACACGCTTAGGAAGTACCAACTCTGTGTAAAGCACTGGTCTCGCCTCTAGGAAGAAGACAAAACCAATCTGCAGAGCTTACAATAAGAAGAGAGTCAGGGAGACCTTGCAATTCCCTTGAAATTCTATGTATTTTATTTTCTTCATTCTAAGAAGTAGTCAATTACTTTCACCAGACTGTCATAACACACACACAGAAAAGTTAAGAACCTCTGCTCTAAGGCTGTGAGATTCAGAGTTGGCGCTGACTACACTGGCAGAGAGAGTTTCTTCATCTAGGTGAGTCTTATATTAATGAAAGCACAGATCTAGTTCCTACCCCACACTCAAGCTCTCATCCAATGCTTCACTGTAGTATGGAAATGAGCCTGAGGTCTTGAAAGCCTAGTAGAACACAGTCATTAGACTAAGTTCTCTACTTGGAACACTTCAAAAAGCTTCACATGTGGTATCTACAACTGGCTGTACCCACCACTCTCTGGGGTCAGCCTAAGTATCACTACTGAGATGGCCACCAGCTTGGTCATAAATGGTGAAAAAGTAGAGAATGGCTCATGGTTCCATCTGGACATCTCCCTTCTGTTTATACATAAGTAACAGCAAAATGAGAGAGGAGGATGCTAAGAATCACATAATTAATTTAAATATTTGTCCTCTTAACATACATCAATGACAAAAAAATAAAGATTCATATGCTATGGGAGGAACGGACACTGCTGCAATCATTCAGTCACGTCTAACTCTTCATGACCCTGTGAACAATAGCACACCAATAATATCCAAGTGGTTTTCTTGGCAAAGATAATGAAATGATTTGCCATTTCCTTCTCCAGTGGATTAAGGCAAACAGAGGTTAACTGACATGCCCTGGGTCACACAGCTAGTAAGTGTTTAAGACCAAATTTGAACTCAGGCCTTCCTGACTTCAGGTCCAGTGCTCTATCCATTGAGTCAACTAGCTGCAACCTCTAAATGAAACTAGAAGACATTTTAAAAGTTTACAGTTCAAAAGAAAGAAGGTTCACAAATTCTCTTTGGCAGAATGATATAGCAGGGAGGCAGTGTGGTACAGTGGTAAGAGCATTGTCTCTGGAGGCAGAGGATCTGGGTTCAAGTCCTAGCTTTGATGCTTACTACCTGTGTGACTTCATACAAATCAACTTAACCTATCGAAGCCTCAGTTTTCTCCTCTGCAAAACAATGGGACTGCTCCCTAGCACTTGGTACCATAAGGTTAATGGAATATAAGATCTTCCCTGTCCGTTAAAAAGCCTATGTGATCACATGTGTTCCCAGGTCTAAAGATACACAGATATTTCCATCACAGCTATCTTGCTGCTTTGAGCTCCGGCCCAGTTCACAGTTGTGATACATCCTGAATCACATAGAGACCATTGGGGAAGGAACTTGCCCAGGGAAAAGCTTGTTTTCAGGAAGGCTTTCACACCTTTTGGTACTAAGCCAATGAGGCACTCAGTCATGTAGGTTGTGATTCCTTCTGGCTCTGAGCCTGTTAGTTAAAAAAAAACGAATACTGAGAGGTTGGCATTTTACTTTGGGGCTCACTCATAGGAAGAATGTTTCTTTGTGATTTGTCCAGATGACACTCTGGGTAGCCATTGTTAAGGAGTCCCCTAGCTTTGTGAACCCAGATGTTGGTGCTCCCTGGTCTGGTGATTGTCTATCTATTACTTTATTTAGACAGATTCGTTCTTGGATGCTCACTTCTTTCTACTATCTGTCTGCACTGTTTAATTAAAGTAAGATTGTTGACACCTTTGAAGCTGTCTTTCCTTTAGAAAAGCAGATCAAATAACCTGTGCTAGCAGCCCTCCTGTGCACTGGTGTTATTGGTCTTACACCTCCACAGCACTTGAAAGCAGCATTGACCTACAAGCATATAGTTTGTACTTAATAAATGCTTTCCCATTCATTCATCTATATTCTTTGTCTCCTAAATCAGTTTGTAAAATATCAAACTTCTTAATGAAACAAAAAATAAAATGAAGGAGCTGCCCTCAAAAGCCTCTGAGGTCCCTCCCTCGCAGCTCTAGATCTATGAGTTCATGAACTGGTATTATAGGTTTCACTGGGCACTAAAATGCAACCAGAAAAGCCATTTCATAGGGGTCATTTGACCATCTTGCCTTGAAGTGTTCACAACAAGGAAAAGCAAACAGATCAGAATTGTTGTTTAGGTGCCAACATCTATTGCAGAAAATGATGCAGAAAAAAAAATTTATATAGGACTTGACAACATTCTACAAATGAAGTCAAATGCTTTATATACAGGAGATTTGTAAATCTGTTATTTGTGACATATAGTAGAGGACCTGTATTGGGAACTCCATGGTGAGGAAACTCCCTCTAACAATGATAGCTAACATTACAGGGTACATTTCATAGCTGCAGTTACTATTCTCATTTGATCCTCACAAAAACCTTGTTAAGTAGGTGCTATTATTATCCCCATTTTAGAGAAGAAGAAATAGACTGAGAAAGATTAAGCAGCTTGTCCAAGGTCACAAATCTAGTTAGTGTCTAGGGCAAGATTCAAACTCAAGTCATTGGGCCCCAAGCCTAGAACTCTATGTAATATATTATCTAGTTTATACATTCATCATTCATCAACATTAAACTAAAAAGAAAATATCCATATAAGACACTAAGTATCATTTTATTATAGATCTAGAACTGTAGGGGACCCTACAGGATACCTATCTAAGTCTAGGGATTCTTAATCTTTTCTGAGTCATAGACCCCTGTGGCAGTCTGGTGAAACCCATCAACCTCTTCTCAGAATAATGATTTTAGGCGTAGAAAATAAAATATAAAGTATCAAAAAAGAAAACAAGTTATAGAGAAATACAATTAACAAAGTATTTTAAACAATGAATTTAAAAACATTTACAAGATAATTTGGTTGTATATTTGAAAGGAATAGCACATTGTGCTTAGCAGATTTGCAGTTTCATGAACAATTATCTTTTTATTGCACTCTGTTATGGAAATGCTTATTTTATTCCATAAATATGTATTAATGATTAAAAACAGAAAAAAAAAACAAATCCATGAACTCCAGGTTATGAACCTCTGATCTAGTCCAAAGCCCAGGGTAAGTCTCTTGCATAAATATTGTCATTGGTGAGTTTGGAAGCCAGATCCTCTTAATACTGACTACTGAGTGTAGTCTGTAAAGCCCTATTTCAAGGCAGGAGGGAAGAGGATACTTACAGTTTCACCAGAAGGCAGATGTATGGTCTGTGGTGCTTGTTTATTCAAAAATTTGTTTAGCAAGCGAATGTTGGCAAATGTTCCTCGAGCCATGACGGCATCATTGCCTCTTCGGGAACCATAGGAGTTGAACTCTCTGGGAGTCAAACTGATATTAAAACAAAGAAACCAAAACAAAAAAATCGAGGGAGCTTATTTAACTGAAAGTGAGCAAAAGTTTCATTTAGTATAAATTGAGGGAAAAAAGGAAATAACACCTAGTTATTCCTCTAAACCTATTTTGTTCATCAGACTAGCGAAGGCAATTTCAATTGTCTATTTACTCTGTAGGTAAAGATGAGGTAAAGCTCGGAGAAGGAAAGAATGACAACAATAGACTACGATAATTTTCTAAGACCAAAGGGTGATCCTCCTACACACTTCTACAGGTAGTTTCCGGAAGGGAATTGTTCTACAGAGCATAGTGCTATTGTGTGAACAATCTCAACTCTGGAATAGGACAGACTGAGGTACTTTAAAAGTAAATTCTCTTTGGCAAGGAGAATTTGTACCATAAGGAAGAGAAAAAACAAAATTAGCTTAAAAATATAAGCCACAAATGAGGCTTTGAGGCAGTGAGGAAAACTAGCACGTGTCCACAAGCCAACATATGTAAGATTTAGATTGTGGACAAGAAGTAAACTCAATGACGAATGGAATCCAGAGCATTAATACTACACATCTTCAGCCTCTGAACTGACATTAGCCATTTGGAAGCATTGACAGGAAAAGACTGATGATTTGACTTGGAAGATAATCAAAAATACTACTTTCTGGGAAACCTAGCCCACCATTTAAGTTTCTTCAGAAACATGGAGATTCCATGTTGATGTGTGATTCACCACAATAACATTAGATTCTGGAATTTTCAAGATAAGATCAAAAAGGTCTAAAATTCGGTTTACAATGACAACTATTCCTTGCTATAAAATTCACTCCCATACTCAGTCCTTACAGGTCTATGCAATCAGGCCAAAAAGAACCCACCAAAAAACCACAATATGGCATAGTAATTAAGCAGACTGAGGACCCAAATAACTATTTCTTAAGACACTGGGAAGGATATGTCATATTAGCAGATTTTATCTTTTATCCATTCTTTAAGGACTAGATCAAGTGCTACTTTCCACCCTGAAACCTTCTTAAATTTATTAGACTATGGTTCTTTCTTCCTACTAGGAATTCATAGCATGTATTATCATTTAGCACTTAATCACGTATTGTCTTGTAACATTCTTTTTTTTTGCCACAGCAATTAATAGATGGAGATAACTTTTTACTAGGTTATATTCACTGGTATGAGCTTAGATACAACTCTTAACATGTAGGGAAAAGACGGATAAATTAAATCTACTCATGATTCTTCCCCAAATCTAATTTTAGTCCACAGTTATCACTTTATCCCCTATAAAAACTTTTATTAGAGCTGATCAGAGCATCTTGACAGTTATATATTTACCTTCTTTCCTTTGGTCATTTCTGTGGCAGAAATGCAAACCAACTAAAAAAAAATACCCAAAAGATGGACAAGAAAAGAAGCAAGGGCCCTGGTTCATACAAAAAATTGAATGAGGGGGGGTGGAGCCAAGATGGCGGCGTAGCAGCAGCAACATATCGCAGCTCTCACATAGCCACCCCAAAATACACAGAAAATATGACTCTAAACTAATCCTAGAACTCCAAAACGCACAGAAATATACCTTCCACTAAAGTCAGCGCGGCTACAAGGAACCATATCAGCACTGTGAACCGAAACCAGCCTGGCCTGAAGCCCTGGCAGAGCCCTGGGGGGCGACTGAATGGGAGGAGCTGAGGAGCCTCTCTGGTGAGCGGATTAGCAGCAGCTGCTAGCGTTCAAAACTAGGTCAGCGGAACTTGCGAAATCGGGGAAGAAAAGCTGTCCGGCTGAAAGGCCTCCAGGGTGGGAAAGCAAAAGGCAGAGGTTTTGCACCCGCCTCCGCGTTGCAGCTTCTGCACCCATGACCTGCAGACAGCAGGGGGACTAAGCGATTGTTCAGAGGCTGCGTGCTCTCGCGTTGAGCAGCCTGGATCTGGATCGCGGTCTTCGGCCTCGGTCCTGGAGTCTTCATTATCCAGTGAGCCAGAAGTAAGTAGGAAAGGGACCCAGCACCTTCCTGAGAGCTACGGCAGCCGGGAGGACCCCAGCGATTTGGGACAGAGCTTTCCCTTCTGGAAGCAGAGCCCCACAGAGATTTAAAAAAAAAATCATGGACTGACCAACCATGAGTAAGAATAAGCAGCAGGGTAAGAACAGCAACCAAGCCCTAGATTACTTCTTTGAGGAAAAGAAAGATCATGGCAAAGAGAGGGAGGAGGAGAGTGCAGCCAGAGCGCCCCCCCACCAGGGGCTTCCAATAAACATGAAGAATGCCTTAAAGCTAGAGATGAGCTAAAGAAGGATTTTCAAAACCAAATAAGAGAAGTGGAAGAAAAATTGGGAAGAGAAATAAGAATGTTGCAAGAAAATCATGAAAACAGAGTCAGCAATCTGACTGAAGAAATCAACACCCTAAAAAATAGATTTAACTCAAATGACAAAAGAGGCCCAAAAAGCCAATGAGGAGAAGAATGCCTTAAAAAGTCGACTTTGCCAGATGGAGAAAGAATCTCAAAAGCACTCTGAAGAGAATAATTCCGTCAAAATTAGAGTGGAGCAAATGGAAGCAAATGACTTCATGAGAACTCAAGATGTCATCAAACAG
>JAQQSU010002423.1:0-14678 GCA_028627135.1 Pseudochirops cupreus | reverse complement strand
TATTATTGACTACATCCAACTGGAACTTGAGATACACAGGCACTGCAGTTGGGAGATCCATCCTGCCCTACCAAAAAGTGACATAGGAGAGAATAGACTGGGGGAGGGGGGAAACACTGGGATGGCTGTTTTGGGGTGGTGGGCGGGGGAAAGACAGGGAGAAAATATGTAACTCAAAAAAAAATTTAATAAAAAAAAAAGAAAGAAATAATTTAAAAAAAAAGATTACCATTTTCTTCTCTAGTTCATTTTACAGATGAGGAACTGAGGCAAACAGTGCTAAGTGAGTTGTCCAAGGTCACACAGATAGTGTCAATTTAATGGCATTATTAATTCCACAAACATTTTAAAGCCAAATTTTATGCCTATGATAGAAACCATTTTGTACTCTGAAAGTGGCTTTGAGAAGTCCTATGAAAGGAAAATCATTTTGTTTGTTCGTTTGTTTTTAGCACAAATACCCTAGAACACATTTCCAACTGAGTATTGTCCCTTTCAAAGCCATCAGGTTGAGAAGATGCTACAATTATTGAAGGCAGGTTTAAATGTCTTTTAGGATTGCCTTCAAAACCTGCAGTACATTCTTTACATATCCTTAACAGTGGCAAATATTTATTTCCAGACTGTCAATTTATTTGTTTTTTTAAAAACTAGCAAAAATCCAGTTCAGTCTGATGAATAAATGGACAAGACTGCTTGAGGTTAAAAATGAATATGACCATAAACCACTGAGATTGATTTTCAGATGGGACTCATAAGTAGGTTCTTACAGCAGTTGACAGAGACAGAAAGAGAGAGAGAGTGAGAGAGAGAGAGAGAGAGAGAGAGAGAGAGAGAGAGAGATTTTGTTCTGAAAATAAATATATGATGTTCTAAAGGGGGCTACTTTGAAGGGCACTACGTTCATTTGGATTCATAGATTACTTATTGAACCTTGTCATTACCCAACCCTTTTGTTTGAATATGCTCTTTTCTACTCACCACAACTCATAGATTTCCTGTCTCCCTTCAAGGCTTAGCTCCAGTGCTTGACTCATACACAACAACTATTTCAGTCCTGGTTCTAAGTACTACCCTCCCAAATACATACATACATATTATACATATACATATACATATACATATACATATACATATACATATACACATATATTTATATTTATATGTATAAATAATATTCACGTTATATATTATATCCATGTTACATATAATATTACATACACGTGTGTATATGTATGTGTGTACGTATATATATATATATACATACACACACATGCACATATATATATGTATATATGTATGTATGTATGTATATGTATGTATATACACATACCATAAGCAATGTCAATTTCTCCTCCAGTTCTCTCCACCAGGTGAACGAATGTAAGCTCCTAAAGGGCAGGGATATTTTTGGTTTTGCAACCCCAGTACTTGGTTCACCAAACTGCACATAGTAAATGTCTAATAAATGCATGATAAATTGAATTTTATTACATATCTCATAATTTTTTTAGTCCTAGTTCTATTCCCCTTACCTCCAGGAATGACTACGTAATATAACATACTTTCCTACTTCTACATTTAGCAGTTTGCACACACTTAAGGAAATGACTCCACTTTCTCATGCCTAAATGTAGTAGTTTCAGTAAAAATCTATTTGTGTACTTAAATTATGAGGAACATATTCTTGTTTTAGCTTCATACCTTGGTTAAAGACAGAATCAAGACTGAAAAGCAAAATTCTTCCATTTTGTTTTAGAAATTTATAATGCATTTTAGGAATCTCATTAGTGACTATTAAGTTGCATTGGCAGAGCTGTTGAGAAATAAAAGAGAGGATGAAAAATCAGTACATTATATGGACTTTCATATTACCCAGTGATGAATATGTATTGAGCAATCCATGACTGAACACGGAAAAGGGAAGGATTAAAGTGTCTGCCTGTTCACTAGGTCATTTCTCTTCCCAGGGTGTGAAACTATACCATCAAATACCTGACATCCTGTACATTGCTTTGAAATTATGTCCTGTGTGTGCTTCTGCAACGGAGGCAATAAACAATGATAGATTTCTGCTCTCTATCACTTCAGGTGGGATAAATTTAGGAGACAATCAGGATGTAATTGAGATCAATATAAGCCATTGTGGAATCTTACAGCTGTCTCAGGGGCTTATTGTACTCACTGGGGAGCACAGGCATTAACTGTCCTCTGGCAAAAACTATACAGGCTTTTTTTTTCATCCCCTGGAAAGTGATCAGCAGCATTTCCTCTCAAGAAGAAGAATCATTCGGGGGGAATCAAGAAATTTAGTAAGTAGCATATCTTTAAGATATGAACCATTTTTTATACACAATTTGCTGTGGAATTGTTCATTATAAATGGTAAAGCCAGCTGACTTACTTTGTGTAATGAAATAACTGGAAAAATTTCAGCTTGCAACATACCATTCATAAAAAATAAAGGCATTTGAAAGAATGTAACTTGGCTTAACTGTTAAAGATAATGCATAGAAGTAAAGGATGAGACTGGGGGCTAAAAGAATTCCAAAATGGCAAAAAAGACACAGAATTCAGGTTTCATAACTATGTTAAATATGATTCTAAGTATTAATCAGTTAATCTGCTTCAATGTCCAATGGAAAGGTAAAAAATCAGTTCAACATTTGTTCCTAATTAATTATTGCTTTTACAACTTTTAATATAAGTATATACCTCTCAAGTGAGCTGGATATTAGTTTTGCAATATCATAACTTTCAAAAGATTCAGTTCATCCTTATAAAGTAGGTTTCTAAGTTCAAAGATCAGACATGTAATGGTAGTTCCTTCAAAGGAGATATTCTGGTCTATCCTTTACTTCCCCTCCTTTCCTGAGTTTCTCTTTGATCTCAAGCTAAATATCAGAATCTGGCTTTTTAAAAGGCTTGAAGTGCCTTTCATTCTCCCTCAGCTGCCTGAGGACCAACAACTCCTGCATCTTATATGAAAAAAAAATTCTTCCTAAAAATAACTTTATTTCAAATGCTCCCTGCAAAGAAATTGAAATAATTTATCCTGAGCTCTGAGAAGACAAAAGAAGGTAATTGCATAGGTAAGCCATTACCTACAGCAGGGGAAGCAGACAGAGAAGTCATTACTGATCCAACAAGGATTATAAGAGCATTTCCTGCTTATGACTTTTCAGGAGAAAAGTGCAAGGCATATAAGGTCCCCTTTGGGCTGTTCACATCCTTTTGCGGATTACTAAAACTCACCACATCACCTTATTTCCTGTTTGTGCTCTGGTGGTTTGTCTCTCCTGGTTTAGTGTTCTCATTTCTTCCCATCAGTGCTTTAAGAGCTAAGAATCTTGAATAATGATGCTTAATTTTCCTTGCTCCTTAGCTAATAGTAAACTTTTTTTTCAAGGGCAGGTACAGGCAAGAGTTAGATTGAGATGTGAGATAATTGAAGCGACATTTGGGAATTTAGGAAAAGTGTGCCCTGAACCAGTGTGTCCCTTCATGCAAGCCTGCATACATACCTGTATATACATACACATACACATACATATCAAATCTTGCTCACAAAGTTATGTCAATGAGTTGGGAGGATCTTTTATTTATTTAGGAATACCTTCCTTACACATATCTGATTGGAATAGTGACATTTTGCCATGTTAAGCATGACTTCTAGCTCTCCCAGTGCCCTATAGCAAGGGAAATGTTTCCCGGGTCCCTACTTATTCCCTTTTCTGTGCATGCTCAGTAGTAATATATGGCTTTGAGAGTTGGACTACCAGGAAAACTTAGCACCACAAAATTCATACTTTTGAATTGTGTTGCTGGAGAACTTTTGAGAGTCCCTTGGATAGCAAGACGATCAAACCAGTCAGTACCTAAATTAATTCAGACAACTCTTTGGAAGGACAAGTAATGAAACTAAAACTTAAATACTTTGGTCACGAATTGAGAAGACAAGATTCTTATTGGAAAAGATGCTTATGTTGAGAAAGATTGAAGGCAAAAGAAGGGGTTGATAGAGGATGAGATGGATAGCTATATCATGGAAGCAATGAACATGAGCTTGGATATATTTCAAGAAACAGCGGGAGATAGAAGGGCCTGGCATGCTGTGGTCCATGATATCACAATGAGTCAGACATGAACTACTCAATAAGAAAAACAAGAAAGATTTTACAGGGACCTATTTACCATAAAGATATAGCAAGAAGAGAAGGGCAAACATCCAAAGGAGGGGCAGTCTACCTTATCCTTCTGAAAAGAGCAGGCTCAAATATTACAAGTTCTAAGTAGCATTGGTCCTACAGTGTTCACATCTAAAGGAATCCTCACATCGCCTCCCAATGGTCCAGGTGGTGAAGGTACCTTCTCCCTCTTCAATCCTGAACTGATTGGCTGTAAAGCCTAGTGTGAACTCTCCTTCTAGACTTTTTGGTGACTTTCTCTCCTGATCTGTCAAAGCTCACAAGGTCATAGCCCAATTCTAGTCAAATGACTAGTACATTTTAAATACACTCCAGTTCTGACTAATAGTCAATCAAAAAGACTCCTCTTCATCACATATCTAGCAGATCATAATTGAATATATAATGTCTATGCATAATCTAAATCTTCCCAAGGCACTTTCATTACACATCATTATGCCTCTTTTCCAGTCTGTTTCCAACAGGCTACCCAGCTTCTTGGCAAGAGGAGGAGCGGGGGCAGTTAAGGAGGAAAAGGGAAAATTGTAACAGCTGAACCTGTTTAAATCTAGTCACCAGCCCTTCCTCCCATTATAAGCATATTGGGGTAAATAGCACCTCCCCACCCCACCCCCCCACCCCCCCGCTCTGGCTAGAGCTTGCCCCATACTGAGGCTATGCTAGGGTCACTTCCAGGAAATGTGTGCACATCCAAAGGACTTGGTACTTTGGGATGATGCAGAAACATTACATGTTTATTGCCCCTTCCCCATAGTCCTCTTTCTGATGCATGTGACAAGTGAATCTTTCTAGAAGTTCCTGAGAGGAGTAGGAGATGGACAGGTAAATAGCCCTTGCTCAGACATAGCAGGTACAAAACACATCAAAAATATGGAAAAAGAAATTCCATTCAAAATTAAAACAATGTAAGGATCCATCTGGAACTTCATCTACCAAGTCACATATGGGAATTATATAAAATAATAGGAATTATTATTTACAAAAAGAGAAAGAGGTTTCATAATTAGAGGAGGATTAATTGCTCATAGTTGGATCATTTCAATATAGTCAGAATCATAATATTATCCAAATTAATTTAAGATTCAGTGCCATACCCATACAACTAACAAAAACGTCACTGTAAAGGGCTAGATAAAAGAATAACAAAATTCAACTGAAAGGTCAAAAATGTTGAGAGAAATACTGAAAAAAGATGGGAAGGAAGGGCATTTAATAGTACTATATCCTAAATTATGCTACAGAACACTCATCATCTAAGACACTTGGTACTGGTAAAAAAAAAATAGAAAAGTTGATTGATTAAAAGTAGGGGTTAGTTACACAATATCCAGAAGAAATGAAACACAGTAGCATAATGTTTGATAAACTGAAAGAATTAAAGTACCGTGGCAAGGATTCACTATTTGTTTAAAAAAACAGGAGACCTGGAAAGCAACTTGGCAGAAATAGATTTAGTTCAGCATTTCATGCCACATACCACAAAAAGTTTCAAATGGCTTTAAGACCTAGATATAATAGAACATAAATTAAATAAGATGGAAGAGTAAAAATAAGATATGCTTTTTCACCACTGTGGGGGAAGAAAGAGTTCTTGTCCAAATAAATAATAGAGAGGATCAGATGATATAAAACAGACAATTTTAAGGGCATAAAATTTTAGTTTTTGCACCAAAAAAACAAAAAACAAACAATACTATTAGAATCATAGAGGTAATGGTTAACTCTGTGACATATTTTCAGTAAATATTTCTGATAAAGGTCTAAGATCTAGGATATATAGGGAATTAACACCAATATATGAGAAAAGGAGGCTTTCCTTAATAGTTAAATGGTCAAAGCACACAAAAAGGCAATTCTTAGGGGAAGAAAAGCAAATTATCAATAGATATTATTAAATGTTCCAAATCACTAATAACAAAATGCAGATTAACACAACCCTATGGTTATACTTCATATGTATCAGGTTGTTAAGGGTAACCAAAAATGAAAATGATAAATATTAGACAGTTTTTGAGGACAAACCCAATAACACACTGTTGGTATAGTTGTGAATTTGTCCAAAAAGTCTGGTAGGAAATTGGAATGATATTTCAAGTGTTAGTGAACTGTGCTCACCCTTTTACACATTATCATTAGAAAGAATAAGCCCCAAATAGAAAAAGAAAGTAGAAAAAGGACGCATGTGTACAAAAATATGGATTGCACCATTCTTGTCTTATTAAAGAAATGGAAACAAAGTGGGTGCCTATCCATTGAGTAATGATGGAACTAAATGTGACATAATGGAATATTAGTACTGCATAAGCAATAATAAGAGGGAGATTCACAAAAACCAGGGAATACTGGTATAAAAGAAGTAGCAGAACCAAACAAACTTTTTATACAATCACTCTAAGTTGACAAAGGAAAATATCTTCAAGATTTAAGATCTCTAATTAATGCAATCAGAGCTCAAAAAAGATTGATCATGAAGCAGGCCGCTCACGAGTTAGTGAAGAAATGGTAGACTGTGAAATCATAACACATGCATCATTGCTTTACTTTGCTATATTTTATCTCTAGGAAAATCTTTTATTTGAGGGCAATAGAAATGAAAGGAGAAGAAAATAATGATAATACAAAGAAAGGAGGAAAAGAAAGAAAAGAGTTAATAAAATATTATTAAAACACACAAGGTAGGAAAGGATTCAGAAGGAAAGATATGTAAGAATAGTATTATTAGTACTGTCACTTTGGTTTAATGTATATTTGTAACGCCATACACGAGCAGCTTTCCAGAAGAATGCTACTGTGAACAGCTTTTAAGGTTCTGATTACACAGTATAGTGAACACTCTCTTTATTCCATAACAAATCAAAGCAAAACATTCTCAGAAATCAAGATACAGTATTCACAATGTTACAACTTATCACAGAAAATCACAATATAGTGTTCTCAACAGCTGATCATTAAAATGGCCACATAGTTTTCACCAAAGAGGTCACAACAGCTTTGAACAAAGAATAATCACCACCTATCCCTAGGGAGGTTTGCCTCCTTACTCAGTCATTCAGTCATCTCAGAGTACAATAGTCAGTATTCCACTCATGGAGCAACTAGGTTCACTCAATCAGTCACTTATTTAGCAATCGGTTGCTAAGTATCTTAATCACTAAGTACAATCATTAGAAAATACACAAACCCCCCAACCCTAGGTCACTAGTAAACCACATTATCATCACAGCATTTAATACCCAAGGAGAGGTCTTTTCTTCATCTTGACTTGATGCCAGTTCTCAAATTCCCTGGATCCCCTTCCGTGGTCCCAGATTCTACCTGGATTTACCAAACTGGATTCACCTGGGTTCAACGGCAGATAGCGCCCAGGTCCTTGTCCAGCTCTCCAGGCAGGTCCTGCTCCACACTGGTGTTCATAGGGTCTAGTCCACATCAAATCCTTCACAATTTCTGTTCCCAAGAATTCAAGGTTCAACCAAGCCACAAACAAAGTCTCAGCATCCCAGTCATGCTTCCTCAGTCTTGTGCTTCCTCAGTCTTCTCCTGGCCTCCTGGGCTGCTCTGTCACCTAGGTTCCTGGGCTCCTGGCCTCCTGACCTCCTGGCCTCCTAGGCTCCTGTTCAGAAGAAGCTCTGCCACCGCAAGTTCTCAGGAAATTCTGACCATGCCTCTCTGGGGCTTTTCTTATATATTCACAGTCTTAGCTACTTCCTGTTTCAGCCAACCCCATCCTGTTACATCAGGGACAGGGGTTCATACTTTCTGTTTCTTTCACAGAGACTTGATTAGTTACTAAGGGCTAAGTACCTGCTTACTTGCCAGAATAAAAAGAGATCTTCAAATTTAAATTAATTATCATTACAAATATTAAAAGGAGTAAGTTATATTAGGAGATGAGCTATTTTTAAAACATTCTCTCACTTCAATGCTTCAACAAAGTATGAGTTTTATTATAAATTCTCAAAGGTTATGTCACTGGTATATAAATTTTTTCAAGTCTCACCTAGCTGCACAATCTCAGTGACAAACTTCATGTCTGTCATTGGACAGCTAATGAAACAAGAAAGTTTGTCGGCAAAGGGTTGGACATTTAAGTTACATAATATTGTAAATTTCCCAGGTGGTTCATTGTGGAATTAAGCAATTCAACACACATTTGTTAAATTAGCTACTAAATGCAAGTTGCAATGCTAGGTGTTGTGTATACAGGGAGAATAGCAAAATGGTTCCTGCCTTCTTCAAGCTTACATTGTATATTCTACTTGTTGATGTTTCAAGACACAAACTACTGATTGCAACCCACCCCAAGAAGTGTATAGTCCCATTGGAGAGAAAAGTGGTACAGATTAAAAACAAACAAAAAAATTCCTCAAAGCAAGAAAAGTTCTATGGGCAAAATGTCCTGGCACCATTTCTAAACACATTATAAATAACAACACAAGCCAAATGAAATATATTGTCAATGAGGAAAGTTTGAAAATTGCTGCTTTGTGTAGACCTGTACAACTCTGTTTCTTTCTCCCTGTATTCCATTAAACATAGAAGCAGTACATTGAATGGCAATGACCCTTGGTGACTAGACTTAGCTTGTTTTTGTTTTTTTCTTTTTATTATACTTGTAAAAAGGGTATTTATTTATATCTCCAATAATTTGAAGTAACAATGCTTCATCTAAGAGCTATATTATAATACACAAATACAGTCTACCAATAATTAAAGAGAACTTCAAATTATTTTAACATTCCTGTCATGTAGTTCTAAAATAAATTCCTTTATATAATCAAAGGCTCACTTTTCTTCATTATTTGAAACATGTTCTGAGATTTACAAAGAACATTTGTTATAGACAAAGAACAGTATTTATTTCTCAAATTCTTTCTCTTTTTGATGTCCTAGATATTAAGCAAACAAGTAATATTATAAGCAAAACTCTTTTCTTTCCCACAGTGCCTTCAATTCCAGATCCTATCCCAGCAGTGATTAGGAAAGGACTTTGTTCATTATGTTGCACTAGGAAGTGATTTAGTTTAGGGAGCATTTAAGTGGATCAAGTCCTTGCATAGAAATGACTATTGTGGCATGTCTGCCCATAGCATTATCATCCAAATTAAAGTTAGTGCTTTCATGATCACCTTATAAATATTAATAAACTCATTAGTTCACTTTGGCAATGGTTACTTTTTATACCTATGTCATATTCTACCCCATTAAAATGAAAAGAAAATGTCAGTAGGAGACTATGTGTTTGACAATCTAGTCTTCACTTGAGAGGTCCTTCTTCCCATATTTATCTGTTTGGGGAATTTTGAAAGGGGCATTTTTCTATAAGGCATTCGTTTGGATTATTGTAGCCTGGGTTCTTAAATAGTAAATAGGATGGAAAATTCATACTGAAGGAGTCTTAATGGGCTATAGTGTTCAGAAAGCAGCAGTCAGGAATTCAGACAAGGGATACTTTTGACATGATTGCAATAAAGAAAGCACATATCTACATAGCAGGATTGATTTCCAAATCTTGTTTCCTTAGAAAACAAACTGATTTCACAAATCAACTCTTATCATCATAAACCTTTTGCATTTTGGTGAGTGGACTATAGACAGCCTCCTCTAAATCATCACCATCATCACTAACTAGTCCATCCTACTTGTAAATTATACATTCATGGAATATTATATTTCTGAAGGACTTTAGGAATCATGTAACTCAACCCTCTTATCTTACAGATGACAATATTGAATCTTACAGATACTGAGTTCCCAAAGAGAAGGATAAAGTTAGTAAGTAGGACAAAGAGAACAGAGGAATATGTTGATGGTGGTGGTGGTGAAAGTAGTAGCACTAGTAATAGTAGTAGTAGTAGTCGTAGTAGTAGTAGTAAAGTATTTTGACATTTAAAATATACTTTAAATACATTTTATTTGATCCTCATAATCCTGTGAGGTAGATGCAACTGTTATCTCATTTTAACGCTTGAGGAAACTGAAGTTGACAGAGATTAAGGTACTTTTCCATGGTCACATGGCTAACAAATGTCAGAGTTAGAATTGTAAGCTCAGTCCTCCTATTGCTAATCTAACTCTCTTCCCAATATTCTATGATGTCTTGTAGTATATTTAATTATTATCTTGAATGGGAGAGGATAAGAATGTATTAATATATTTTTAAAAGGAGAAAAAACTTAAAAAAAAATAAAAGTAACAGATAATTCATTAATTTTTCCCAAACTCTTCAAGTTTATGGACCATATACCACTCTCCTCTTTTTTTTTTTAACATATATAGGCTGCATAGACATCCTTTTGACCAATTCAAAAGTCACTAAACATGGCTAGCTATCAGAATTGTTAAGGGTTCACAATCATTCTATTTCACCCAAATTATTTTATACTATTGCCTATTTGATAGAGATAAGCTATTATGCCTTATTTCTACAGAGGAGAATTTAAGTTCATTTTTGTTGTTGTTTCTGTTGTAATCCTAACTCCTAGCAAAGTTCTTAAAATGTGGCAGGAGTTTAAATGCTTGTTGAATGAATTCACAGATGAACTATTAGGTCTAAATCATACTTAAAGTTTTTAGGAAAGAGTTTTCATCACAAGTATTCAAAATAACATCTTTCACTTTCCTGTGGATATTATTGTAAAAAGACATGTGTTTCTCATGAAATGGAAATCTGAAACACATTAAGCTTAACCAGTAAAAACTGACTAGAATATATTAATTAGCAAAGTATTAATTGAATACATGGCTTCTTCATTTATGGATCTAAGATAGCGTTGGAGAAACAAAACTACTAGCACTCATCAAATAATCTGAAAATTACAAAAGCAATATATAATTAAGTGCTAGGCAATCTGGTTTTAACTCTAGATTCACTGTGATAAAACCTCAGATAAAGAGACCAATTAGAGTTATTTTAGAAAGACATTTTTGGCTTCAGTTAATATTTGAAGAATGATACACATTAGAATCAGGGATGAAACTCACAATTAGCAACTATCAACGAACTGGCATTTTTAGTTCTCTATGTTTTCTACTTAATTTTGTCCAATGTAAAAGAGGTCATTTGGATCAGTTAACAGAAGATACTGTACTCAGTGATGAGTGCCTAAGCTGACCTATTAGTATATGTAAGAGCTGAAAGTCTACTTCCATAGGAGACTGGACAAATGCTAAATTTACCTCTGAATTACTTTATGACTCAGTTTATGTCTATAAATAATATTTATGGCTTGGATGTCCAAAATCATTTCTGCTGAATTTCAATGACATCCACTGCACATTCCTTGCTAGTTTTCTTTTTTTCCCCATATCCTTATTAAACCCATTCTTGTATATTCATGCAATTTTTCATATGTTAATATAGAGAAATCAAATATTTGAATAAAATTAAGAAGGGGTGATGCTTAAAAAGACAAAGATAAAATTGAAATGCATTTGCAATTAAAATGTTTTTAGTAAATGTTTGCAATAAAAAAGATCAAGGGAAGGAAAAATATCTTTGAAATTCTCTTGTTTTTACATTTGTGGAAGTAAAGTAGGGTGTTCACTGTCTACCTATGACTGCGATCATTTTTATTCTTCCTTCTAATTTGTTTATGTGTTCCATCTTACACTTTGTCTCATTTGTTCCTTAAAAAGTGAATTCTATGTCTCTAATCACCTCTTCAATATTACTTATTTCAAACATTTATAAAAATAGCCCTTTCACAAAATACCTCTAAGTACATTCTCATTGATTGGAAACTGCATGGTATTATGGAAAGAACCCTTTGACAGTAATATGAAGACTTCAGCTTATGGCCCTGTTCAAGGACTGATCAGTCATTATCTTGGGAGTACCACTTATGATCACCGTGCATCTGTTTCTTCATCTACAAAATGGGGATAAAGCATTGTAGCTCATTAAGTGCTATGAACACGTGAATAATAATTATTTTCTCTTATGTACCTGAGGCGAATAGACAAAGAGAGAAGCTGAGTTTTCCAGTACCTTTTAAATTTTTATTTATTTAATTTTAATTAATGAAATATAACAAGCATTCCTATAACATACTATAATTTAAAAAGATGAATTCACATGAAACTGCAAATCTATTATGGACAACTTGCTATTTCTTTTAAATATATAATAAAGTTTTCATGTACATTTCTTTTTTTTCCCAGTTAAGGCAAAATCCTTCAACGAATTAGAGCATCTTTTACAATGCAGTACATCAAGGCATCACAGTAAAGTGGAGATAGCATTGGCTTTAGAGGGAAAACATTACAGTTTTAATTTCAGATCTGACCCTTACCTTTATATGACCATTGACAAGTCATTCAAACTTTCTGCCTTCATTTTCTTATCTTTAAAATGGAGATAATAGTATTTGTACTACCTACTGCACACACAATATTACTGTGATGAAAGCAGTCAGTAAACATTAAAGTATGATTAGCAGAGAAGTAATGGGCATGGATAGACAGAAATATATAACCTGTAAAGAACCAACCCCCCCCCCCAAAATAAAGGATTTTGCAGTGGTGATGGGGGTGGGGTGAACCAGAAATGAATGACTAAGGAAAATCATGTTGAAAGAGTGAAGGGCAATCAATAGATTGTCCACATGTTTCCTTGATATCCATACAATTTTGAGAGATACAGATCAGCAGTTCTCAACCTGTGGGTCGTGACCCCTTTAGGGGTTAAATGACTCTTGCACAGGGGTCACAGGGGTCACCTAAGACCATTGAAAAACACATATTTCCAATGGTCTTAGGAACCGAGATGCTGCTCCTCTATCTGTCTCCAGCCCACATGCAGATACACCCACACATGAGTATTAAAGGTTTGCAGCATTAGGAAGGTTGACAACCACTGAATAAAGGAAGGTATAAGGCCCCCAGAAAGTTGAGACAAATCCCTACCTCTCCTAATGGAAGAATCATGAGAAGATTTCCCATAGAAGAGGATATGAATGAGTTATAATATGCAGGTTTCGAGGAAGTAATCCTACTGATCAGATCATCGATCTGACAATGTATCAATGTGTATTTTGAATCATAGATTTAGATCTGAAATTTACCTTAGATATGATGTCCAAGCCTCTCATTTTAAAATTGTATTTATTTTATTCTGAACTTAATAAATAAACCAAGCATTTTACTATCCTACATAGTAGAATAGAAAAAAAAAAGATTGTCTTTTTATAGACAGTTTCAAAGATAAAGGTCTCATATCCTAATCCCTTCATGTTGTAAATAAGGAAGTAGAGGCTAATAGAGTTTAAGTGACTCATCCCCTATAACAAGAGAAGAAGGGTATAGGTGTTCTGACTCCAAATTGAGTGCTTTTTTACTACAAAATATTTCTCAGTATATAAAAAATTCTGCTTTAAGCATCATATGTATTCTTTCCATCAATGCCTGTCACAATTCCTTTAAACCTTACTAGATAGTTTTATGATTTATGTTGAGCAAACCTTCTAATGATTAGTTTTAGGATATAGCCTGATCTGTGGAGAATAAATATATAGTTTGTCTCCACAATAGAGTCTAAAGCTTTCTTGCTTAATGGGCATGATAGAACTTCTACTCTATGTCTTCTGCGAAAAAGATGGGGAAAGAGAAATTAGTGGGTCACAAGCTAAATATGAGACATCAGATAGAAAGCACTGGATTTGGAGTCAGGAAGATATATATATATACTTGTATCTAACTTCATGATCATGTACAAGTCACTTATGTTCTCTCAACTTATTTTCCTCATCTGTGAAATTGATGTGATAATAGGTTGAAAATTATATATGTAAATCTCTTCATAAACATCAAAACACTAGATAAATATCAGCTGTCATCATGGTACACAAAAGAAAAATGCTAATGTTATGCTTAACTGCTTTATAAAAGTATACTGTCTCACTATTTGACAAAACCTGCTGGGAAAATTGGAATATAGTATGGCAGAAAATGGGCATAGACCATCATCTAATGCCATATACCAAAGTCAAGTCTAAATGAATGCATGATCTAGGTATAAAGGCTGACACTGAAAATAATCTGGGGAAGCAAAGAATAGTTTACCTTTCAGATTTATGGAGTAGGGAAGACTTTATGACCAAAGAAGAGTTGGAGAGCGTTATAAAATGCAAAATGGATAACCTTGATTACATTAAATTGAAAAGTTTTTGTACTGGCAAAGCCAATGTAACCAAGATTAAGAGGGAAGTGGGAAATTGGGAAAGAATTTTTATAACTAGTATTTCTGATAAAGGCCTCATTTCTAAAATATACAGGGAATTAAGTAAAATTTATAAGAATACAAGTCATTCCCCAACTGATAAATGGTCAAAGGATATGAACAGGCAATTTTGAGAGGCAGGAATTAAAGATGTCTTTAAGCATGTGGAAAAATGATTTAAATCACTATTAATTTGAGAAATGCAAATCAAAACAACTTTGAGGTACCACATCTCACCAATCAGATTGGCTA
>JAQQSU010002422.1:0-14678 GCA_028627135.1 Pseudochirops cupreus | reverse complement strand
GCTCAATGTGAGAGCACTGGCCTGAAAACAATCGCTAAGTCCCCCTGCTGTCTGCAGGCCGTGGGCGGGGAGCTACAAAGCAGAGGCGGGTGCAAAATCTCTGCCTTTCGCTTTTCTGCTCTGGAGGCCTTTCGTCGCAACTGCTGCTAATCCGCTCACCTGAGAGGCTCCTCCACTCCTCTCGTCCAGCCGCCCCGGGGCATAGCCTCGGCTTCAGGGCAGGCTGGTTTCGGTTCACAGTGCTGATATGGTTCCTCGTAGCCAAGCTGACTTTAGTGGGAAGTATCTTTGTGTGCGTTTTGGAGTTCTAGGAGTGGTTTAGAGTCCTGTTTTATGGGTATTTTGGGGTGGCTATGTGAGAGCTGCAATATGTTGCTGCTGCTACGCCACCATCTTGGCTCCGCCCCTAATTTGTGATATTCAATAAGTGTAATGAGACATTAACACTTGAAAGAATAAAATTTACAACCCTGGCTCCTGCATATCCAGAGCTTCTTCTGTACTGGATCATGGGTCAGGTTAGAGTTTAAATCCTTTTCTGTGACTACTTCTTCCTTCTACTATCTTCTTTTCCATCAAAAGCAGCTGGTGGTACAATGAATAGAGCACTGGGCCTGTGGTGCAGTTTGAGAGGGATTCAGGGACCCCTCAGGACCAGAGTACTGGGCAGGGCTGTCTGGAATGAATTCATGGACTCAAGCATTCTTTAAGTCAGGGTGGCAAAGGTTTATTTTTATGCTTTTCAGCTGGCAGAAGTTCTTAAGGAACCCATGACCTTAGAGGGGCATAATTACAAGTTTATATAGGATATACTATAGTAAAACGTGCCAGATATGCTAACCAGGTGTTAAGGTGTTAAGGAGTGGTCAGTTCTTAAAGGAACATGCATTTTTTGGTATTTACTGCACAGGCATTTTACCCAGAGTTCACTAGGAAAAGCCCAAGGTTGGGGGGGTGGGGCGCAGGGAGGCATGTTTTTTAGGTCTGCGACATCACTAAGTCAACAACTAGTAGTCAGGGCTGGCTGAGAAATGCCCAGTCTGCCACCCATCGATGTCTGGTTTGACATGATAGATGTAGGGAGTATACATATGTCTAAAGCCCAAGGTATACATAGGGGAATCCTAGAGGTATATAATGAGGTAGGGAGTTGGTATAGAATGATAATCCAATGGAATTCTTACTGGTGCATTTGTTACTGCACCAGGGAGACAGGTAAGTATTTGTCTGGTCTCCACTCATGAGTAATTGCTAGACATAGTGTCCTTGGGCTGAGGAGAAGCTGCCAAGGATAGTGTTTTGAGACTAGGGAGAAAAGTGATTTTAGAATTGGGGTCACGGGGTGGCTAGGTGGCACAGTGAATAGAGCACCAGCCCTGGAGTCAAGAGGACCTGAGTTCAAATCTGGCACTTAACATTTACTAGCTGTGTGACCTTGGGCAAGTCACTTAACCCCTATAGCCCTGTCTTCCCCTCTCCAAAAAGCCAGAAAAAGAAAAGAATCCAAGCCCAGGCACACAAGCACCCCATCACCCGGGAGTCAGGAAGACTTGAGTTGAAATCTAGCCTCAGACACTTACTAGCTATGTGACCCTGGGCAAGTCACTTAATCTCTGTTTGCCTCAGTTTCCTCAACTGTAAAGTGTGGATAATAAGAGTACCCACCTCAGAGTTGTGGTGAGGATCAAATGAAATAGCATCAGCACTGTGCCAGGTATGTAGAGGGGGCTACATAAGCTCTTATCTTTTTCCCCTCCACCCACCCCAGGAAAACCTGGGAGTTACTAGGAGCTTGCCAGCTTCCTTTTTTGGTTTGTTTTCTAAATTAACTTTTTTTTCAATTAGCAAGCATTTATTTATTTTCTTTTCCTCTCCGTCCCTCCTCCCCAAAGAAAAACCCAAACCCGGGTAACAGATGTGTATTGCTGAACGTAACAAATTCCCATCTTGTCAGTCTCCTTTTTTCATTTGTCTCCTAGACAGATCCTCCTGTGTCTCCAGTGGTAACCACTCGTGTGTGACTGACCTAGGAAGAGCTGCCAGGCCCAAAGGGAGGTTTTCTTCCTCTCTCCTCGAGACTCCCCACCAGGGTTAATTTTCAGCCAATTAGTAACTCAGAATGTACTTAATTAGAATAATGATATAATTAGCATAACTTGGGTTGGATTGGGTACAGCCCCTTCAGTAGGCATGTTAAACCCCTTGAGCTCTCCTTGAATCTTCTCACTTGAGGCATTTGCCTGAGGCCATAAGCCTTTCATTATAGCTAAGCCCAAATCTCTTACTCTTACTAACCAGCCCTCCATTGTCCAGCTACTTCCCACTCTTGATCCTCCCAAAATGTCTATACCCAAATCTGTTACCCTTGAACTGGCCTAGTGCTCCATTGGTCTGTCAACTCCAGGTAGCCTCCAGCTATTTCTCACCCTTAATCTCTCATTACTGGAGTCTGACCTCATTTGACTCCTCCTGAAGACCCTCCCCAAATTCCCCCTCTAGAAAACCCCTAGATTCCTCCCACAATCTGTCTGTATATATTTTGTCTCCATGAGGGAGCTGAGAATCATCTCACTCTGTCAGATTATTCTGGCTGCTTGTCCAATAAAACTATCTCTTTAAGAGTCTACCCATTATGGTGAACCTTTAATAAACTTTGCCTTTCTTTGGATGAGAGACGACTTGAATTCATTTGGCAGGACCTGGCGTATTTGTATTTGGGGGTCACACTCACCCCTAAACCTTATATCTCAACATAATCTGATGTGCAAGAAGATTTTTCTTAGAAATCATTATCTTGGAGACTCAGAGCTTCCCCAATCCCCCTTTATCTAATCTAATGGCTCAGTTCCTCCTCATTGTGTTGCCCTGTCTGGGAAAATGTTGATTCCTCCCTATTGTCAAGACAGGTAACATGGAAATTGATGTCTATCTCTCTTTGATCTGGATTAAGTGACCTAAGTCACCCTAATACAGCCCACCTTTCAGTGTGTTAACCAGTCAAGGTTGATTGGCACCCCTTGGGAACATCTTTTGTATTTCTTGTAACAAATTCTATGGAAGGTTAACACAGAATGATGGAACAGCAGACCTGAGACAAAGTGTTAGTGATCAGGTAGCCAGTTAATTAGTTTCAGATGAGGAGCAGATTTGAAAATTGGGAATTCTTCTGATCAGAATTCCACCTTGGTGAAGTGAAGATAGAGATTTATATGCATAAATCGTAAGTGGGAAGGTGGATTACAATCATTTCCCAGGACCAGAGAGGTTTCCCATGACCAGCCCACAAATCCCACAATACTAAGGTTCAGGTGTCTCAAAGTTCTGTGGGAACAGCATTGTTCAAGTCTTTGGAGGTCATTAGTTGGTAGGTCATGGGACCAGAGTTCTGTGACAGGAACAGGTTCTACAATCTTTGATTCACTTCATTTCAGATATTCAGGCACAAGTGAAGTGGCCAGGAACTAGTTAAGTAGAAACTTCATGGACTTAGGATAAGAGTCAAGACACTGGCCTAGAATAATTTGCCTATTTTTCATTTGCTTGCTTGGTCGTCATGCCCTGTGCCCCTCCGCTTACCCTACAAACCCCCCCTTGTCTTAGCAACAGCTTGCTTGCATCTATATAGTAACCTGCTTAGTAACCAATTGTGTTAGTTAGATATGTAAACCTAGAAAACTGTACAAAAGGTTCTTCACCCCCGAACTAGATGCTGCTCCCTCCCTCTGAATTGGCATGGAGTAGCCTCAGCTGGTAAATTAAAGCTCCTTAAAACTTTTTATTCGGACTCTGTGGTCACTTTGTTAAGACTTGTCGTTTCACAAGGATGCCAGTGATTGTGAGTCTTGGCAAGGTCTGATTGATTACTTTAAACTGCATTGTGAGCTCTGATTCACAAATTGGAAAAGGCAATCTCTAAGAATTCTAAATTATTAATATATTCATTATACCCATCATATAAATGAATATAAAAATCATAATTCCACAGGCACAGTCAGAGGGAGGGGATCTTGTGAGAGCTTTCATTCAATTTTTTTGTTTACCAGTATGGACTAAAAAACCTATTTTCATATTTACCTCACCAGACCAAAACTTGTCTCAGAGGAGGGGAAATTTTATTTAAAGTCTTAAACATTCCTTAGATAAGAAGCGCAAGGAGGAATTTCAACTGTCCTTGACTCCTTGGCAACATATAAATCCTCTTCCTCAATCAGCCTCTTTGTGACCCTTCTAAATCTCTCCTGAGCCCGCTTAGGGAATCATATTCTTATGGGCAGGTGGTCCGCCCAAAGGAAAGTAAATTTTGATAGCTGAAACCTAGCCATATAACTTGGGGTTTAAAGGCTAGACTTCTTTCTTAAAGGCTCTGCCTTAAGCCCAACTCACTCTGGCTCTCACTGATTGGCTAACCATAGGGCCCAGCCCAAGCCCCATTTAGTGGTCATTGTTTGGGCCCTGATGACTCAGAGTGAATGTAAATAGTAATTGTTTCTGTTTTGGCCAGAAATTCTAAGGGTCTTCCCCTCCCAGATTGTTGTTTTTTTTTTTAATTAGGTAAAAGGGGCGGTTCCTTGGTTTATTTTTTACCTAGCCTTAATCACTGAATGGGTGTTGCCTCCGTCAAAGTGAGAATTAAGAAAGGCCTTGGCTTAAAAAGGCCTGCATCCTGGGCCATCTCCAGCCCTCCTGATCTGTATCTTGCCACTAGACCCAGATGGCTCTGGAGGAGAAGTGAGGTTGGTGACTTTGCACAGCCCCGCCTCACTTAAATCCAATTCAGTTATCATGGCATTGCCTCCCTTATGTCGCAGTCCTCTTCAAGGACAAAGGACAAACAATAACAACAACCCCTCTAAATGTAGTTTAATCTGTAACTTGACTTAGTTTACCTATGGACTTTGATGAAATTTGCTTCTTAGGAGACGTATGAGATTATGACTCTTTAACTAAGTTTGTTCAACTTTTATGATATTGAAGGAAGTATGGGATTGTGAATCTATCTTTTCTTTACTTTTTATGACCTAAAAGAAATGTACAAGATTGCAATATGTAGAAGTACTACTTCTCTGTCACTCTGATGTAATTCTGCCAGGAGTGGAGAACCTATGTCCTCAAGGTCAGATGTGGCCCCTCTAGGTCCTTGGGTTCGGGTTCAGCCTTTTGACTGAGTCCAAGTTTTACAGAACAGATCCTTTTGTTGAGGATGTGGCCTCAAGGCTGGAGGTTCCTCATCCCTGGAAGAAGCCTGGTTAGAATCCTAATGATTGTTCGGGTTTTCTCTGCTTGAGCATAATAACAAAACCTATAATTTCAGTCCTGTGGTTAAAATATGTATTTGGAGCAGTTACCCACCATATAACTCAGAGAGGAGTTATTTCTCCCATAATCTAGGGGTTACATAGTACACGTCAGAGGCAATCTGGAGACCTAGGTTCTAACCTAGATCTGCCATAAAATCATTGTGACTTTGGGTAAGTCCTTTTGCCAGATTGGACCCTGATGAACAGTACCTGGGGAATTATTTTGTTAGGGACAAAGTCTTCATGTGGTATCAGGGGTCTGCTGGGGTCATGTTGATGGCTCTCTAGTTGACAATAATGATGCAATTTTAGGGGTACAGGTGATGGGGTACAGGCTCTGGGAACTCCCTTGAACTCTCCTTGAATCTTCCCACTTGATGAGGCATTTGCCTGAAATCATAAGCCTTTCATTATTTCTGGGCCCAAATCTCTGTTACTCTTCACCTAGCCTAGCCCTTCATTGTCCAGCTACTTCCCACCCTTGATCTTATCAAAATATCTATACTCAGTTCAGTAACCCTTAAATTAGCCTAGCCCTCCATTGTCTGTCCAGGTAGCCTTCAGCTATTTCCCACCCTTAATCCCATTCCTGGAGTCTGACTCAGTCCCATCAAGATCCTCCTTAGACTCCTCCCCAAGACCCTCCCCAAACCTCTCCTCTAGACCACCCCAGGTCCGTCTCACAGTCTTTCTGTATATAAATTCCATCTTGCCTTCATGAAGGGGCTCAGACTCAGTCTGTGTCAGATTGTGTTGGCTGTTTTCAATATAAGTGTCACTTAGGCTCCTTAAGAGTCTACCCATTATGGTGAAGTTTTAATAAAGTTTGTTTTACTTTGGCTGAGAGAAGGCTTGAGTCAAATTCATTCGTCAGGATCTGTCCTGTTGGTATTTTGGGGTCTTGACCACCCCTAAACCACAACCTCAACACAGGGACCCCAAAATGTTAAGGCACAAGGCAGAATCATCTGGAATGAATTTGCAGACTTAAGCAGTCAAGTGGCAAAATTTTACTGTAATGTTGTAAGAGCTGGCGAAGTTCTTAGGGAACCTGTAATCTAACAGGTGCTGCTAAAGGTTATATAAGAAAAAGTACAGTGAATTATATGCTAAGTATGCTAATTAGGTGGTGCCGGCAGGGTTAGGGAGTGGTCAGTTCTTAAAGGAACATATGCTAATCTATGTACTCCACAGGTGTTTTACTAGTTCACTAGGAGAAGCCCACCAGGCAGGGATGGGGCACCCCTAATGGGTGTGGTTTTTAGACATGTAAGATTGCTAAGTTGATTAACAGTCAGGACCATCCTGTCTATTTACCAGTCAATGTCCTGTCTGACAAGATAGATATGGGGAAAAGACATAAGCATAAGCATCTGAGCATAAGCACCCCATCAATTCTTCTCTAGTTCAATGTGAGCACTTACAACTCAGAAATAAGCAAACGATTCCAATCACAGTTTGATTTATTTATAGTTTTGTTGATGGCCTAGACCTAAGAAAATGATGGGGCACCTAGGTAGTGCAGTGGATAGAGAACAGGGCCTAGAGTCAGGAAGACTTATCTTCCTGAGTTTGAATCCAGCTTCAGACATTTGCTAGCAGTGTCTTGGGCTAGGCTTAGCACTCAGAGACTATTACTCTGCTCCCCTATCCCTCTGCTCCCAAAATTCCATGGATTCACAACCCATCCCCCATATCGGCCCTCCTCTTTTAAAGTAACTAGGAAATATCCTAACTGGGAAGAAATTACAAAGCCCTTCCCAAATCCCTCCCATTCTATTAAAAAAAAAAAGCATTAAGTGCAAGACTTAATCCTGGAGAAATAATGAGAAGAAAAACCATTGCAGGCTGTCAGGAAAGCAGGAAGACCATGTGCCTTTGAGAGAGCTGGGTCTGGGATTAGTGAGGAAGCTGGAGCCACCTAACGGGTACCTGGGCCCTGGTCAAGGACTTTAGAAGAGCCACTAGCATTTCATACTGTCCCCCCATAGTTGGCTTATCCCTGCTACTTGCAGCTCTCATAGTTGTTGAAATTATACTTTATTTTAGTCCCCCTGAGCATCCCACCAGTTAGTATAGTAAGTATAAATAGACAGTATAAGGGTAATAATAGTAAATGGCAGTGTAAAGGGGACATAGAAACATAGCTTCATGAATTAACTGAGTTCACATTGGGAGATTAGGTGCTAAATTAGGAGAGGCCAACCAGGTGCTAATATAATAGCCCCTCAGTTCCAACCTCCCCTCACTAGTCACATGGGTATATAAATTAAGGAACCTTCAGGAAGCACTGATAACTGTGAGAAGATGTTCATATGAACTAATAAACCTCAGGTAGTCTAGATAAGAGTCCACCCTCCCAACCCCCCAAAAAATTTAAAATTGGAGCCCGGACCCCTGCCCCTCAGTCGATTCTCTAGAACCACCCAGGATTCATCCTCCTGGAGTGTTCCCAGATCAGCAGTGGCATAAGCCCCCCTCCCTCCGCTGTCTCTTCCCTCAGCTGCCTGCCTTTTCTATCACCCCATTCCTAGCATAGTCCCTTGGCCATCTACTCTGTACTCTCTGTGCCTTAGTGTGATTGATGAATTACTCGATTGATGCCAGCATGATCTGTCCCAGAAACTATCCAAAAAACAGGCATTCCTGACCCAAGAGGGACCCCGTGGCAATCCTTTTCCTTTATTAGTTCACGAACTAGGAGCACTAGGGCTGAGACTTATTTTATTATGCAGTAATTTCAAGAGGGAGAGATCACTAACAACTGGGGAGATCAGGAAATGCTTCTTGTCGGAGGTAGCACCAGAGGTGGGTTTTTGAAGAAACTCAGGAACTTCGGGACCTGTTAATGAGCAAGCCATGCAATTCCAGACATGTACAAAGACAGAGGAAGGAGATGGAATGTAGAATGCACAAAGGGAAGAAATATAAAACGTCTGAAAATCTAGGTGAAAGAATAAAAGGCATTTATTAAGCTTTGTACAACTTGACACACCAAGTGCTGCCCTATATCCTAGGGACGAAATACAAAATGAAGGCGGTCCCCGTCTTGAAGGAATATAATGAGTCAATGAATAATAACAGTGACCATAGTGTTGTATTAGAAAATTAAGGTAAACTGAGGTGTACATCTCTGAGAAAAACCAGTTTGTAAACAGTGACTCGTTGTTGTTGTTTGTCTTTCCCAGTGACATCACAGGGTAGTATCTTGACTTGTAAAAGAATTGGATTCAAGTGAGGCAGAGTTGCCCGAAGTTGTCATTCTCTCTTCTAGAGTCATCAAAGTCTAGTGGCAAGACAAAAGTCAAAATAGCTGGCAATGGCCCAGGATGCAGTGGATGACCTTGGTGTCTCTCCCGTCTGACCAAGCTATAAGTGCTCTACAGGGTCTGGTTCAGCCACCTTCATGGTTGGCCCTTGGAACAAACTGTTCTCATAGCCCATTCTTCCAGGGGGGAGTGGGGAGTCTTCACATGATTTCAGTAGACATTCTCCTAACTCACCAATGGGTTTAAGGTCCATCTGTTTAGGTTTGTTGTTTCAGGAGTGATTGAGACCCCAAAATACCAATATGCCAGATCCTGCTGAATGAATTCAACTCAAGCCTTCTTTCAGCCAAAGTGAAACAAAGTGTATTAAAGATTCACCATAATGGGTAGACTCTTAAGGAGCCTAAGTAATTGTGATGCTTGTGTTGACAAGCAGGCCAGATTGAATCTCCTCTAGATTGAATCTCAGCACCTTCATGGAGGCAAGATGGATCTTATATACAGTAAAACTGTAGAGAGGGATCTAGGGGGGGTCTAGAGGAGGAGTTTGGGGAGGGTTTTGAGGAAGAGTGTAAGGAGGATCTTGAGGAACTGAGGTCAAACTCCAGGGATAGGATTAAGGGTGGGAAATAAGCGAAGGCTACCAGGAGATGACAGACAATGGAGGGCTAGGCTAGTTTAAGGGTAACAGATCTGGGTATAGATATTTTGATAGAGTCAAGGGTGGGAAGTAGCTGTGATGAGGTGCAGGCTCTGGGAACCCCCTTGAACTCTCCTTGAATCTTCCCATTTGATGAAGCATTTGCCTGAGGCCATAAGCCTTTCATTATAGCTCAGCCTAAATCTCTGTTACTAGCCTAACCCTCCTTTGCCCAGCTACTTCCCACCCTTGATACACCCTTAAACTAGCTCCAGGTAGCCTCCAGCTACTTCCCACTCTTAATCTCTCATCACTGGAGTCTGACCTCATTTGACTCCTCCTGAAGACCCTCCCCAAACTCTTCCTTTAGCCCACCCCTAGATTCCTTTCTGTATATAAGACCCCATCTTGCCTCCATGAAAAAAGAAAGCCAGAGAATTATCCAGCACAGACTCAGTCTGTGTTGGATTATTCTGGCCCTCTTGTTTAATACAAGCATCACAGATAGCCAGGCTCCTTAAGAGTTTACCCACTATGGCGAATCTTTAATAAACTTTGCTTTTCTTTAGCTAAGGGAAGACTTGAGTTGAATTCATATGGCAAGACCCAGCGAGTTGGTATTTTGGGGTCTCAAGCACCCCTAAATCCTAGACCTAAACATTTTATAGTTCCCTGACCTCTACAGCTGGACAATGGAGAGCTAGGCTAGGTTAAGAGTAACAGATTTGGGCCTAGGAGAATGAAAGGCTTATAGCCTCAGCCTCATCAAGTGGGAAGATTCAAGGGGGTTTCCAGAACTTAAACCCATCATATCCATTACTCAACCTGGTTTAGTGCATCTCCAAAATAGTTTTACCTGGGTGTGGCTGCTACACATATTATAGTTTCTTGGCGCCTCAGGTGACAGGTATAATTTAAGAAAGGAGGTCAAACTGGAGATTTCAATTAAGCCAGTGACCCTAAGTGAGGGCTGACCAGGTCTTTTAAACTTCCTTTTGATGGTTCTGAAGGTAAGTCATTTGGATATCCCTGGGCAGAGGTAAGACCATCCAGGCTGGTTGGACATTTTAATGAGGAGGTGGGATAACTCAGCTCCTTCTATTCAGAAAAGGGAACCAGTCCTTAGATAATAGGATTAGACTGTGACAATGGGAATGATGAGATGAAGGCTCTGGGAGCCTCCTTGAATCTTCCCAGGAAGGCATTTGCCTGAGGTCATGGGCCTTAAGTTGTGGGGTCTGCCCAAGTTTTTAGCCCTCCTTTGTTCTAACAGTTTCCCACCCATCCTCCTATTCTCATCCCTGAACTGGCCTAGCCCACCATTGTCTATGGTCTCCTGGTAGCCTCCAGCAACTTCCCACCCTTAATCATTCATTATTGGAGTCTGACCTCATCTGACTCCTCCTGAAGACCCTCCCCAAACTCTTCCTCTAGACCACCCCTAGATTCCCACAATTGAGTTGAATTCTTTCGGCAAGACCCAGTGTGTTGGTATTTTGGGGTCTCGAGCACCCCTAACTCTAACCACATCATTTTTATGGTTCCTGGTCAGGGAATTTGACTCAAATCTTCTCTCAGCCAAAGAAAAGCAAAGTTTATTGAAAGTTCGTTAAAAGTTCGCCATATGGGGTAGACTCTTGAGCCTAGGTATCTGTGACGCTTGCATTGGGTAAGCAGGGCAGAGCAAGTCTGACACAGACTAAGTCTATGCTAGGTCATTCTATGGCACTCTCACACCACATGGAGGGAAGATGGGATCTTATACACAGAAAGGCTGTGGGAATCTAGGGGTGGTCTAGAGGAAGAGTTTGGGGAGGGTCTTCAGGAGGAGTCAGATGAGGTCAGACTCCAATAATGAATGATTAAGGGTGGGAAGTTGCTGGAGCCTACCTAGAGACCACAGACAATGGTGGGCCAGGCCAGTTCAAGGGTGGGAACAGGAGCATCTAGGGTGGGAAACAGGTGGAACAAAGGAGGGCTAAAGACTTGGGCAGAGCCATAACTTAAGGCCCATGACCTCAGGCAAATGCCTTCCCTGGGAAGATTCAAGGAGAGCTCAAGGGGGCTCCAAGAGCCTGCACCTCAGGAATAGTGTTGCAGAAGTTTTGTTTGAACCCCCTTGAATTTGAATTAAATGAGTAGTGGGTGAGGTTACAAAGGAGCTAACATTCAGGATTAGTGGGTAGTGAATGAGGTTACCAAAGTGGATAATACAAGAGTGGAGATTCAATTAACAATAGAATCTGTCCTGAGTAGAGATAATTACAAGACAAAAGCTTGGCCTTTAGGCAAGTTTCTCTGGGGTACAGGTGGGGATGGAATTCCAGAGATAAGGAGTGGGAACTACCTTGGTGAGGGAGAATATTTAATCCAAGCCAGCTCTTAAAAATTGAATTAAAATCAATTTACAATTTTACAATAACTAATTTAGAGGAGATCTTCCTCTTCCTCGTGTTTGCAACCAGTCAGTCCCTGGAGGTGATTGGTTTCTAGCAAGACGATAACTTTTCTCCTTAGGAAGAACCTGGGTATGCTCATCATGGTTTAATCAATGTCTTTATTTGATTCATTTGTCCCCTTGGAATTCTTGATTGTAGGAGATAGGCCACTCAATTACCTGCACTTCAGGTCAATCTCTGGTCTCTGTTTGGGGCTTTATGGGGCTGAGAAATAAGGGCAAGTGGGATTATAGAATTTAGAGTTGGTTAGTGGTCAGCTGGTCTGATCTCCTAGTTTTGTAAGTGAGGAAACTAAGCCCCAGAGAAGAAAAATGACCCACCTCTTAGCTTTTATTACATATGACTTTAAGATTTAAAAAAGATTGTAAAATATGATTGAACTTTTTTTCCCCACAGAAATTATATGAAACCTGATTTGAAGCCATACTGATTGATAATATCAGAGACAAAAACTGCTTGTAGAGGAGAGAGAGGAGAGAGGAGAAGGCCTCTTCCTGTATATCAAAAGGGACTGCCAGACCAGGTATCATTCAAAAAGAGGAGGCCCATTAACCCAGACTTGGTTTTAGATAATAGGACTTTTATTATTGCTATCCTGGGCTAGAATCTTCAAACTATAGATTTTTGTCAAATCTATTAGCATTTGTGAGGGATAATTTACAGTGAAGTTTCCCCATTCTGAAAAAAAAAATAAAAACTTTTAAAGGGCAGATGAAATCTTTTTTTTAAGATCTTTGCAAATGTGGAACTAATTTTAAATGACTGTACCAACCTATATCAAGTCAGAATTATCTGGTAACCCCTAGACTGGCAAGGAATTGGATGTTAATAGACGTTGGTAACAATGAATCTGCTAATTGGTATGGCTTGTGTGTAAGTTTTCTCCATTACCTTGGCGACATGTAATCACCTTTCTAAAAGCTTGTATACTGTGAGCCATCTAAGAAATTTAATCTGTACCTGACTTAATGTAAGCATGTAACTTTGTAAAATTGTGAGAAAGCCTTATTGTACTGCCTGAGCCTATCCCTGAGTGGCTAAGAAAAACTGAACTGTTAAATTGCACTGTTTGGACCTAGTCTTGCATGGCTGGGAAAACTGGACCTTTATATGTACCCTTGATGTCAAATCATGTTTCTGAGAACCCTGTTAGGTCTGGTTGGCCATGCTGGCTGGTGTATATGGATTCTAGGCATCTGAAGACTACCCCTCCTCTGAGCCAAGGGATCTGAAGAAGATGACATCAGACGCTGTCAGCTTTCCCAAGAGTTCGGACCTGGCCTTTATCAGGACTGAGTCTTTCCTGGAAACCCCATTTAGGGAGGATGAGCCATTTCATGAGAAGTTTTCAGAGTAAAAAAACAAACAAACTGGGAAATGTATGGGATGAGTGAAAACTTCTCAATTTGGGGTGGTTAACTTTTCAAATTGCTTCTATCACTTTTATCTTCCTTTGTCTGTTTTCCCACCTTGGTGGTGAAGAGGTGCTGGGTGGCCAATGTAGTATATTTTGGGGTAACTTTAATTCAGCTTTGTGTTAAGTTGTAAAAGCCACATTTCTTAACTGTTTCTCCTCTTCCCCCAGCTGCACTTGTCTTTCCCTGCCCCAGCCTAGAGCTATTTCCTCTCAAACCATTAACTCTTCATTCAAGGTACTACCTCCTTTTGTCCTAGCAAACCAAACCCATCCACTTGCAAATTAGGATGAGAACATCTCACTTGACCTGAGCTCAAATTTGTGACCGCTGGTCCACCTTATGACATTTCAGGGCTCAAACCACACCCCCTGCCCCTTCCCTCCTGCTGTTTGTCCCAGTGTATTATGGGTAAAACAATTCGCAGTTGATGTCAAGGGTGCATGTCCCTTTAAGTATTAGTCACGCCCTGGCTCCTCCCAGGTCCCTCCCTAACTCCACCTTTGTATACCTCATTAGCTTAATGAACTTATGATTGACAGCTTGGTATCTTTAAGAATGCCCCTGGGGCCCTTAAGACTTCTCAGATGGACCTGTGTAGCTCTTGCCTTTTCTGGCAGGTCAAGTGGGCATTCTAGTAGGCCATCTGCCCACTGCAGAGCATCACATTTCCAAACTTTCTCTCCTCCCCCCCTTGCCCCTTGCGAGCTTTTCCTAGCCAGGTTTCCTCACCCTAACCCTTTTGGTCCTGTGAATCAATAAACTTTTGTAAATCTACCAAAAGACAGCTGAGCTGGTAATTCTTTTCAGACGCAAACTTAGAAAGGATTTCTCATTAGAAATCCCCCCAAAACCTATCCCGCAACAGTGGGACCCTCCCCTTATCTTTCCTTGCTCTCCCAGTTGGGGAAGTATTTGGTGAAGTGTGCCTATCCACCAATGAGTGGGGAAACAGTCGGGGAGGGGTCTTGACTAAGTTAGGTTATAAATTCCAGCACTATCTTTTTAACTTGCCTCTTCTCCATGATGAGTCATGGGGAAGACCACCCTCTTCTCCTGGGGAAGAGAATAAAGTCTTGTTCTTATCCTAAGAGATCTCTGTGTTTATTTCTTTTCACTAAATTAAAGATGAAGGATATTTTTCATCACAAACACAATTGAGGAGAAACTTTTTTTCATGCATCTGATGGAGACAAATGGGGAGGCTACAAAAATATTCTGGCTTGGCATTTCCTTTTATAAAGAATTATTTTTTTTTTTAATTTATTTTATTAAATTTTTTTTGAGTTACATATTTTCTCCCCGTCTTTCCCCCGCCCACCACCCCAAAACAGCCATCCCAGTGTTTCCCCCTCCCCCAGTCTATTCTCTCCTATGTCACTTTTTGGTAGGGCAGAATGGATCTCCCAACTGCAGTGCCTGTGTATCTTAAGTTCCAGCTGGATGTAGTCAATAATAATAATAATAATTGCATATATATATATATATATATATATATACATACAAAGATAGATAGATAGATACACATTCATAACATTTGATTATGGAACTCCAGATTCCAGATTCTTTCTCCTCCTCCCTCACCACCCATCCCCACT
>JAQQSU010002421.1:0-14679 GCA_028627135.1 Pseudochirops cupreus | reverse complement strand
TTTTTTTTTAACCTCTCTGGTCCTCAGTTTCTCTCTCTATAAAATGAAGAGATTTGTATGAAATAACCTTCTTTCTCCAAAGGCATGTGTGAAGTCAAGCAGGAGCAGCTTTCCAGAGGACTGCTGCTGTGAACAGCTTTAAGGTTCTGATCACATAGTATAGTGAACTCTCCATTTATTCAGCAGTAAACTAAAGAAAAACTTTCACAGAAACCGAAGTACAGCATTCACAATGTTATGACATAACAACTTATACTAAAGTGGTCACATAGTTTAAACCAAAGTGGCCACATTGTTTTAAACAAAAGATATCATTCAGTAAGTCCTTAACTCAATCATCCTTAAGGAGCAAGCCTCGTTAAGGGACACAACTACAAAGGTCAAAGTTCTCCACCCCTAGGTCACATTGTCTTAATCTTTCAGTCAAAAAGTCTTCTTTCTTCTTAATTGGAGATTAGTTTCCCATGATCCTTAACTCAATCATCCTTAAGAGGTACAAGTTACAGAGCCAAAAGTTCCCCGTTTAGGCCACAGTAAATAATGATCTTCTCAGTCAGCACTAAGTACCCAAGGAGAGGTCTTTTCATTTTGACTGGAAGCTGGCTCTCAGATTCCATGATTGCTCTTCCATAGGTCCAACTCCCTGGATTCACAGGCAGGCAGCTCTCAGCTCCTCATCCAGCTCCTTGTCCAGCTCCTTGTCCAGTTCCATATTGAAGCCCATAGTGTCCAGTCCACCTTAAGTCTTTTTCAGTTTCTGTTTCTGGAAGACAAAGCTTAACAGACCCACAATGACATTTATGCACAATGCTAGCGCCATCATCAATTCACTATCTGCCTGTCAAATCAACATAGACCCACCAACAAGGTCTGAGACCTCAACACACATCATCAGTATGGTCCCAGGACATCTGTAACCCTCCTCCAGGACTTCTGTGAACAGACAATAAGAAAATCCTCTTTCAGGGGTTCCAATAAGGTTCCAGGGCTTCTGTACAAAGTATCACAAAAAAAAAAATCAACACAGACAGAACAGACAAAAAGAGTGCTGGACTCCACACCCATTCCCCTTCTCAGTTCTGCTCTCTCCCAGCTTGGGCTTCTCCTTATATACGGTCATTGGCTCCTCCCTATTCCACCACTTCTTGTTGCATCAGCAAGCTCCTCTCACTGTGGGTTTCACAAGTTCTGTTTCTTAACAAAGACTTGATATAATCATGGGCAAGGCTCAAAAGAAACTTGAACCAAAACAAGGTCCTAAGTAATTAAATAGCTGAAACAATACACTAAGTACTTGTTTGCTTGCCATTACAGTATGTCAATGGAATATCTGAGAGAATGAGACAGCAGGCAGTGGGGCTAAACTTTGATTTGTACATTTGTAGCTTGATAAAGAATCAGACAATGTAGTGTATCAACAGTGGTGAGACACAACAGTGAAAACGAGGCAAGGTTGTCTAGTGACAAAAAGTTCATTCATAGCAAGGCTTCATGTCTGTGTCTGTGGTGTGCTTGCCCAAGCTCAGGGACCATCAGTTCTGTGATTTAGCTGCAGCAGTACTCATATAGAGTACAAAGGATTGTTGTTATGCCAAGCTCAGGGCACAGCTTGCTTGCTGGGCCTTAGCTCTGGAAAATAAGAGATAGTATCTAAAATGAGAGAGGTGGTCTTGGATCCTGACACTACACAACCATGTGGAAACACAGCACTTGACACAGTGCCTGGCACATAGTAAATGCTTAGTAAATGTTTATTGACTGTCACCTACACTCACACAAACACTGTTTTGAGTAAAAAAAAGGAATTTGTGTAGAAAACTAATTTATTTATTTTAAAGTTATTAAAATTATTTTAGAATTTTTACATGAATAAGTAAATAATTCTTTTATCATCTACTTATGAATGAATTAAACTAAACCCAGAGTCTGAGGGAGTTTGAATAATCAGGGAAATAAATTGTTTGCTAGAAAACTTAGAATATTGCTTCCTGTTGCACGAAGCAGTCTAACAGGCTTTTTGACTACACAAGAACTGTGCCAAATATCTTATTCTTATCATTCCCATTTGCGCATCCTTCATTCCAGATAAACTGAAGTTTTTGCCATTCCTTGATCTCATCTTGCCCTTTATTGTCTCTATAAATTCATTCCCCAAGTTTTAAACAATGACCCAGTGTCTATCATAGTTCCTCTGACTCAGCAAGTGCTTAGCAAGTGTTTGCAGAATAAATTAACCTGAACTTAATTGGAGACATTTTGTCCATCTCTCCACCCATTAAAAATCCTCTCTTTATTCAATGGAACAACTCACATACCAACACTTTGGGATTCAACGTCTTTCTTTTTTTTTTGCTTGTTTATTTTATCTATAAAAGAAGTAAGCTACTCTAAAATTTTACAATTGTTATAATATCCAGTTCTACGTTTGGTCATCATCTCAAACCCAAACTAATCCATTTCTTTACAGACACAGACACACACACACACACACCAATTCCTTCAAAGTGATCAGACCTGGGGATAGACCTGGGGATATACGGACCCTCAGAGTCCACCTAGTCTAACTCCTACATTTCATATATGAAGATACTGAGGTATAAGGAGGTTAGGTGACTTTTCTCAGTTTACAGACATAGTAAACATGTGAGGTAGTATATGAACCCAGGCCCTATGATAAACAAGCCAGTTGATAGAAGATAGGATGTTTAGCTTATTTAAAAAAAAACATTTTTTGGGGGGGTGGTGTAGCTAAGTGGTTAAGTGGATAGAACACTGGTCTTGGAGTCAAGAGAAACTGAATTCAAATTTGGAGTCAGAAGCTTACTAGCTGAGTGACCCTGGGCAAGTCACTTAACCCTGATTGCCTTCTCTGCCCCCCAAATAAGGTCTTAGTCTTATTAATTGGGAGGGAGAAAGAAAAGGGGCTTGATAATTGTCTTCTGATATATTTAGAATTTGTAACAAGGGAAAGGAATTAGAATTGTTCTGCTTTATCCTCTATCAGTAAGTGGAAGTTGACAAAGAAACAGACATATATAATGTGAATAAAAGCTTCCTCACAATTAGAGCTGCTCAAAGATAGAATGGATCATCTTTGGCCATAACGACTTTTTCTATCACTTCAGGAAACAGGAAATTGAATGACCACTTTCTGGGGTTGATATAGAGGGCACTAAAGTACAGGCACCATTTGTACTAAATGATTTCTGAGATACCTATCAATTCTGAAATTTTTGATTTTTCATATTTCTTAAATATCTTGCTTGGGCCCCTACTTTTCACATTGTATTTTATTTTATACTTAAATATAAACATTTCAATGGAACATTAACTCATTGAGGGTGGAGAGTAAGTTTTTCATTTTTGTATCCTTAGTATCAAACTCGAAATAAAAGTTTCATAAAAAATTTGTGGAATTGAATTTCTGAATTTTTGAATAAATAATCCTAAAATAGCATTACATTTACCATGTGTTTGCTTATGGGGGTGTATGTACATATGCAAAAATAAGCGTGTATAGATTCAGATGTCTATACTCCTGTACACATTAATGTGTACACTTTTGTAATGCACATATGTACACAGATCCAATGGTGCATATATATACATCTATACATGTACTGTCTACATTGCAATTATAAATGCATACATATAAATTTATACACATTTACATAAGCACAATTACATATGTAAGTATGTTCATAAATCTAAAGATAGATGACAAGGCATTTGATTGAAGATCATTGAAACTACATAAATTTAAAGATGCCAATCTTCCATATCATCCAAGGTTAATTAGAGTTAAGTCTTGAACCCAGGTCTCCTGACTCCAAGTATAGTACTCTTTCTTCTATACTACTTTGTATTATGTTCTATGGGCAATTGGGAAAAAAGGGTGTGTGTGTTTCAGGGGAGATGCAGTTTGGAAAAAAATTCAGGTGTAAAGATGCAGATTTGCAAATTGTTAGCATGAAGATGATTGATGATTCCTTAAACCAAAAGTAGGAAAACTATGGAGCGGGGCCAAATCATGTTCTATAGCTGTTTTGTTTTTTAATTGTATAGCCAGGTGAGCTAAGAATGCTTTCCCCCCTACATGTTTAAATACAATAAAACTTTATTTAAAAACGTAATGAACACATTCTCAAGTGCTGTATAAAAAAAGGCCACCAGCTGTAGCTTGTCAGCTCTTAGCTTAAACTGTAAAAGTGAATGGACTTTCTGAGGGAAGGATTATAGAGGAAGAAGAGCAGAGGTCAGGAGAATTGGTTTGGTTTTTTGTTTTTTTTTTTTGTTTTTTGAAAGATGCCTGTAAGGAAGGAGTAAGAAAGAAAAAGAAGGGGTAAGAGAAATACCCCCATGTCTTGATGGGGTCAATTGCTTTTGCACCCCCCTAAATCCCCTAAGGCCTCAATGGGGGCTGGTAGAGGCACAGATTCCCCTATGGGTTTCCTATGGTTTTTCCCTACTCACTGCCCACTGCTCACTGCTTTATAGGGCAACAGACAAAGAAGTCATCTTGCCAACATTAAGCTCACAGGTTAACTGTAGTAATATTGTCATTCTGCACAAAGATAGAAAATATTATATTATATCATTCCTTACCTCATGGTGCAGCCTCAGTAGGACTGTCTGTCACTCTGATTCTGGAAACTGCTATCTAGAATCCTGGGGGTTATTCTGGGAATTATTATTGAACACCTGGAAACTAGACATTCCCTTGACCATGGATCCTGAGAAACTAACTCCAAGAAGGATAACAAAATCTTACTTACATATAGAATTCTGTATAGAGAAAGATCTCTCTTATTTCCTACTCCTGGATAGAAACCATCAGAGCAATAAATGGAAAAAGAAGATGGGGAGGAATTCTAGTACCAATATGACAGGGTGAGGAAGGCACTCTTTCAAACCCTCCCAATTTACCTTCCTAACAACTAGGAAAATGGCCTTAGAATTAACTTAGTACCAGAGAAGCAGCTTACCAGCCCAGCAGGAAAGGTCTGTCTCACTGGGATAGGAGGTGAGTGAGGTCCAAGAACAGCAGTAGCCAGACACACCAGGGGGCCTGCAGCAAGACTGCATGGCTGGGGCAATCCACCAATGAGGCCCTGCCCTCGTGCAAGCTAGCAACCCCCTCAGCAAGTATCAGTCTGGGTAGTATAGCAAGGCCCCACTCTAGCCACCCCACCCCTAGCACAAGCCACCAAAGGAGGCTTGATCCCACTTCTGCCAAGTTGCTTCCTGGTCAACAGAGAGACCATGCCCCTGGGGCTGACCAGCAAAGGGACTCTATTTCCATAGCAACCCAGCAGCAGTGTGGCACCCCTGGGGCCAATCAGCAAAAAAAAATAAAAAATAAAAAATAAATTATTTCTTAGGGCCCATTAATAGAGAGGCACAGTTTCTACAGCAAAACAGCTGCAGGACCCCCGTGGGGCATAGAAGCAATAAGATACCTTCTCCAGGACTAGCCACCAGAAAGACTCTGTTATTGCAGCAACCCAGCAAAAAAGCCCCAAAACTGGAGCAAGCCAACCCCTAAATCCCACACCTAAGGGAGGCCACCAGGGAGCCCCAACTGCCTATACAAGCCAGAAGGAAAAGCTTGCCCCCCAGAAAAAACAAGTAGCTAAGCCCTGAAGCCCAGTAAAAGCTAGTAGTAAGAGCCAGAGTTCCAATACAAAAAGCTTGGGACAGTGCAGGACCAGAGGCCAACTTTCATATGAAAACACCAAGTCACACACACAAAAAGGCAGAAATATTGAGCAACCAGAGGGAAAAAAGAGCTTGAAAGTCACTATGGTGATAGGGAGGATCAAGGCATAAACTTAGAGGAGGACAAGAGTGTCAAAACGGCTGCATGTGAAGCCTCAAAGAAAAATGTAATTAGCTCTCAGGCCCTGTAAGAATTCTTGGGGGGAAAATAAAACTTAAAAAGGAATTTTAAAAGACAAATTAGAGAAGTAGAAGAAAAATTGGGAAAAGAAATAATGGGAAATAATGGGAATTCCCAAATAATTGGGAATAATGCAAGAGAAGCATGAAAAAAGGGTCAATAGCATGTGAAAAGATATACTCACATTTACTAAGTAAAATAATTCCCCCAAAAGTAGAATTGGCCACATTAAAAGATGCACAAGAACCCATTGAAGAAAATAATTCCTTAAACATTAGAATTAAACAAGTGGAAACTAGTGATTCTATGAGACATAAAGGTATAAGAAAACAAAATTTAAAAAGTAAAAATAAAATAGAAGAAAGTGTGAAATTTTTCATTGAAAAAAGCAACTGATCTAGAAAATAAATCCAGGAAAGATAATATAAGAAATATTGAAATACCTGAAAGCCATGATTAAGAAATAAAAACAAACAAAGAAACAACAACAATAAAACCTGGACAACATCTTTCAAGAGATCATCAAAGAAAACTGTCCTGATATATTGGAACCAAAGGGCAAAATAGAAATAGAAAGAATCCACCAATCACCACCTCAAAGAGATTCCAAAATAAAAACCTCCAGGAACATCACAGCCAAATTCCAGAGCTCTTATATCTAGAAGAAAGTATTGCAAGCAGCTACAAAGAAACAATTCAAATATTGTGGAGTTAGTTAGGATTGTACAGGATTTGGCAGCTTTTATAATAAAAACCCACTGGGCTTGGAATAGGATATACACGAAGGCAAAAGAATTAGGATTACAGCCAAGAATCACCTTCCCCTCAAAACTGAATATAACCTTTCAAAGGTTAAAATAGGCATTTAACAAAAGAGAGGACTTTCAAACATTCCTAATGAAAAGAACAGAACCGAAGAAAAATTTGACCTTCAAATACAAGACCTAAGGGAAACATAAAAGAGAAATAAGAAAGAGAAAACATAAGAAATTTTGTAAGGTTAAGCTATTTAGCTTTCTATATGATGAGATAATATTTGTAATTCATTTTTCCAATTTTTTAAACTTTAAAAAAAGTTTTGAGTCATAAATTTTATACCTCCCTTCTTCCCTTCTTCCCTTCCCCTCTCTTCCTGAGGCAGTAAGCAATCAGATATGTTATTCATATGCAATTATGTAAAACATTTCCATATTAGTAATTTTGTACAAGAAGACTCAAATAAAAGAAAAAAATGAAAGTTAAAAATAGCCTGCTTCAGTCTGTATTAAATTAACATCAATTCTTTCTTTGGAGGCTGATAGTATGCTTCATTATGTGTCCTTTGGAATTGTTGTGGATCATTGTAGTACTGAGAATAGCTAAGTCATCCACAGTTCTTCAATGAACAATATTGCTCTTACTATGTACAACCTTATTCTGGTTCTGTTCAATTCATTATAAGTCAGTTCATGTAAGTCTGTCCAAGATTTTTTACTGAAATCATCCTGCTTATCCTTTCTTAAGCACAATAATATTCCATTGCAATCTCATATCACAGCTTGTTCAATTATTCCCCAATTGATGGGCATCCCCTCAATTTCCCATTCTCAGCTACTGAAAAATGTAGCTATAAAATTTGGTATAAATAGGTCCTTTTCTCATTTTTGGGGGGAGGGATTCTTTGGGATACAGACCTATAAGTGGTATTGCTAGATCAAAAAGTATGCACAGATTTGTAACCCTTAGGGCACAGTTCAAATTCCTCTCTATATCTGTTCCCAACTCCAACATTGCGTTAGTGTCCCAGTTTTCCCACATCCTTTCTAACATTTATCATTTTCCTTTTTGTTATATTTGCCAATCTGATAGGTGTGAGGTGGTACCTCAAAGTTATCTTAATTTGCATTTCTCAGATCAATAGTGATTATACATATGAGTATAGGAAGCTTTGATTTCTGAGTCAAAAAACTGGCTGTTCATATCCTTTGACCATTTATCAATTGGAGAAAGACTTGTATTTTTTTATAAATTTGAGTCAATTCTCAATATCTTTGAGAAATGAGCCCTTTATCAGAGAAAATTGTTGCAAAATTTCCCCCCTAGGTTTCTGTTTTCCTTATAATTTTGGTTGCATTGACTTTGTGCAAAAACTTTTAATTTTATATAATCAAAATTATATATTTTACAATTTGTAATACTCTCTATATCTTCTTTCATCCTAAATTCTTCCCTTAGCTGTAAATCTGATAAACTATTCCATGCTCTCTTAAATTGCTCATGTTATGATGCTTTATGTGTAAATCATTTACCCATGTTAACATTATCTTAGTATATAGTGAATAACTCTTAGCAACTCTATTATTATAAGTGCCATTAGAAGGAGTATATGCAGACAAAAGGTGCAGATGTAAAGTTAGGTATGCATTACTGCTCCCTTAAATGCATCAATCAGGCAAATGAAACTGCCATTGGTAGATATAAAGAGGAGCATGCCATTGTTCCTGAACTTTAAACATGTTCACAGTTACTACCATGCTGAGTTCTGAAGGTAGCAAATGGCCCCTTATCAAAGAAGCAAAGATCATAAAATTTAACCATTTCAGAATTGATATCAGCAGCAAAAATTAAACCTTCTGGGATAAAAGAACAAACAAGTTTTCCTTGAAGATGCATTAGGCCCTGGCAGGAGACCAAAGATCGTAGAGTCATATGGTTTTATTCAGGCACCCAGAGATGAAAGGGTCATCTATTGGTGACATGGACAAGGCTGCCGCCCTCTTGTTTTGTCTGGGGAAGTACCGGATGTATTTGCTATCATGCAAGGACAGGCAACAAATTGTATCATCTATTTGTTAGAACTATATACAACAGGGTTTGCATGTGTGTATCTGCTTAAATCTACTCCATACTTCTTACTGTACAATGTTCTCTTTGGATTTTCCTCCCGACAGTGGTACAGGACAATGGAGTCATCCGTTGAGACAACAATTCAGACAACAATCTTGCCATTGCAATGACATGTGATTACACCACCAAAAAATAAAAATAAAGGAAATGCAGAAAGACCCCACCTGGCCTTGGCACACACCAGTCACCACTACCAGCTCCAGTTTAGCACCAGGTAAGCTTCCACATTTCTACAATCTTCAACTGCCAGCATCTGAGGCCATAGCACACAAATTCAGTAACCAGACCCCTAGCCCATATCATAGAAAGCATGGAACAGTGCTCCCTGTGCACCGGAAGAAGACAGCAACTTTAAAAGCCAAGAAATGGGCAAACACTATGAACCACAGAGAAAAACAATGACCATAAAGAATTATTATGGTGACAGGGAATATCAAAACACAAATTCAGGAGAGGACCACATCGTCAATATACCACACCTGAAACCACAAAAAGGCATATGAACTGATCTCAAACCCAAAAATCCTTGTTTGGAAGAGTTCAAGAAGGATTTCAAGAATCAAATAAGAGTGGTAGAAGAAAAATTGAAAAATTCCTTTAAAAATACAGTTGACAAAATAGAAAAAAAAAGGACACTGAAGAAAACAACTACATAAAGAGCAGTATTGGCCAAATGAAAAAGAAGATACAAAAGCTAACTGAGGAAAACAATTCATTAAAAATTAGAACTGAACAAGTGGAAGCTAATGACTTTATGAGACATAACGAATCAGTCAAACAAAATCAAAAGAATGACAGCACAGAAGGTGTCCTAACAAATTCTTTTTATGATACAAATATGGTCCTGATACCTAACCCAAGGAAGAGGCAAAATACAGAAAATTATAGACCAATTTCCCTAATTAATATAGTTGCAAAAATTTAAGTAACATGTTAGCAAAAAGATTACAGCAACTAAATATGAAAACAATATAACAGTACCAGGTAGATTTTATACCAGGAATACAGGATTGGTTCACTATTAGGAAAATTATCAACATGATTGACCATATCAACAATAAAACTGACATAAACTATATAATTATCTCAATAGAAGCAGAAAATTTTTTGAGAAAATACAACACCTATTCCCAGAATAGGAATAAATGGAGTTTCCCTTAGAATGATAAGTTGCATCCACCTAAAACCATCAGTAAGCATTATATATAATGGAGATAAACTAGAAGCATTTCCAATCTTATGGGGGATGATATATTGCCACAGTTATTTAATATGGTACTAGAAGTGCTACCTTTAGCAATAAGAGAAGAAAAAGAAATTAAAGGAAAAAGAATAGGTAGTAACTAAACAAAGCTATCACTCTCTGCAGATGATATGATGATATACCTAGAGAATCCTAGGGAAAAATAAACTACTTGAAATAATAAACAACTTTAGCAAAGTTGCAGGATATAAAATAAACCAACATAAATCATCAGCAATTTCATATAGTACTAAAAAATAACAAGAGATAGAAAAAAGAATTTAATTTAAAATTACTGTAAACATTATATGTAATATTACATATTGTAACATATGATATGTGTAAAATATGTAAAATAAATTTGGCAGTTTAACTGCCAAAATAAGTCCAGGAACTATATGCACACAGTTATAAAAGTCTTTCCACACAAATAAATGCAGTTATAAATAATTGGAAAGCATCACTTGCTCATGGGCAGGTCACGCTAATATAATAAAAATGACAATTCAACTTCAATCAATTTGCTTATTTGGTGCCATACTTATCAAACCACCAAAATGGTTTTATAGAGCTAGAAAAAAGAATGAAATGCATCAGGAAGAGCAAAAGGTTCAGAATATTAGAATTAATGAAAAGAAATGCAAGAGAAGGTAGCTTAGCCATATCAGATATTAAATTGTATTATAAAGTAGCAGTTATCAAAACTACTTGGTATTGGTTAAGGAATAGATTGTTGGGTGGGTAGAATAGGTTAGGTACACAAGAAACAGTAATCAAAGACTATAGTAATTTACTGTTTGATAAACCCAAAGACTCCAGCCTCCAGGATAAGAACTCACTATTTGACAAAACCTTCTGGGAAAACTGGAAAATAGTATGGCAGAAACTAGGCATAGCCCCAACATCTTACACCACATACGCAAAGAAAGTCAGAATGGGTACAAAACTTAGGTGTAAAGGCTGATACTACAAGCAAACTGGGATAGCAAAAGAAAATAATAGTTTACCTATCAGATTTATGCAGAATGGAAAGATGTATGACCAAACAAGGAAGAAAGAACATTATGGAATGCAAAAGGGCAATTTTGATTATAAAAAAATTTAATAGTTTTTGTATAAACAAATCAAATGCCATTAAGATTAGGAGGAAAGCAGAAAACTGGGAATTTTTATAACCAGTGTGTCTGATAAAGTGCTCATTTCTAAAATACATAGAAAACTGAGTCAAACTTATAAGAATACAAGTCATTCCCCCATTGATAAAAGGTCAAAGGATATGAACAGGCAGTTTCTAGATGAAGAAATTAAAGCTGTCTATAATTATATGAAAAAAATTCTCTAAATGACTATTAGAAAAAAACAAATCAAAACAACTCTGAGGTATCCTGTCATTTCTACCAGACTGGCTAACATGACAAAACAGGAAAATGGTAAATATTGGAGAAGATGTGAGAAAATTAGAATACTAATGCATTGTTAGTGGATTTGTGAACTAATTCAACCATTGTGGAAAGCAATTTGTAACTATGGCCAAACGGCTATAAACTTCTGCATACCCTTTGACCTAGTAATAACACTTCTAGGTCAGTATCCCAAAAAGATCATAAAAATGGGAAAAGGACTCACACGTATGAAAAAAACATAGCAGCTTTTTTGTGTTGTCAAAAAATTGGAAATTGAGGGGATGCCCATTAATTGGGGAATGGTTGAACAATTTCTCATACATGAATGTAATGGAATACTATTGTCCTATAAGAAATGATGAGCAGTCAATCTTCAGAAAAACCTGGAAAGACATATATGAACTGATGCTGAGTGAGGGGAGCAGAACCAGGAAGACATTGAACACAGTAATAGTCACATTGTGTGATCACTAACTTTGATAGAAATCTCTTCTTAGTAATGCAAGAATCTAAGACAGCTCCAAAAGTCACATGATGGAAAATGCTATCCACATTTAGAAAAATAACTACGGAGTCTGAATCCATATTGAAGCATATTATTTGCTCTCTCTTTCTCTTTTTTTTCATTCTCATAGTTCCTCCCATTTGTTCTAATTCTTCTTTACAACATGACTAATGTGAAAATAGGTTTAATATGAATGTATATGTAGAGTCTATATCAGATTGCATGCCATCTTAGGAAGGAGGGAGGGGAGAGATGGGAAGAAAATTTGAACTTGAAATCTTATGGAAGTGAATGTTGAAAACGAATCAGAAATTTAAAAAATAAATTTTAAATAAATTTAAGGAGTTTTGCCAGGTAAATAAATAGTGTAAACATTCAGGAAAAGATTTACTTATTTAAACTACTTAGAACAAATTGTTTTCAAGCATTCATTTATATGCAAATTGTTCTAATTGTAGGTTCTAATCTATTAATTAATGCAGCCCCCTAATGGCATCCACCAGGAAACTTTTGCTAGCCTAACTTGTTACTCTGAATACTTGGAAAGCTTTGCACTTCTGTAATGAATATTCTGTGAATCAAATATTTCACCAAATGAAAACAGAGCTTCCTAAAAAATACAAACCATGCACCAATTGTTAAATGGACAAAGGATCTGAAAAGACAGCTTTTAGACAATGAAACTGAAGCTACCTATAGTTATATGAAAACATGCTATAAATTACTATCAAACACAGAAATGTAAATTAAAACAACTTGGAAATAACACCTCACACCTATCAGATTGACTAATATGACAAAAAAGGAAAATGTTGGATGTTGGAGGGGATGTGGGAAAACTGGGATGCTATTGTATTGGTGATGAAGTTATGAACCAATCCAACAATTCTGGAGAGCAATTTGGAACTGTGACTAAAGGGCAACCAAATAAGGTTGTGCATACCGTTTGGCCAAGCAATAATACCACTGCCAGGTCTGTATCCCAAAGACATCCAAAAAAGCGGTAAAAGACCTGTTTGTACAAATATTTAAAGCATCTCTTTTCATGGTGGCTTAGAATTGGAAATTCAAGGGTATGCCTATTAATTGGAGAATAGCTAAACAAGCTATGATATATGATTATAATGGAACATTATTGTGCTATAAGAAATGACAAGCAGGACAATTTCAGAAAAACCTGGGCATACATGAACTGAGGCATGGTGAACTCAACAGGAGAACATTCTGCAAAGTATCAGCAATATTTCACAAAGAAGAAGTATGAATGATTTAGCTGTTCTCAGCAATACAATGATTCAAGACAACCCCAAAGAACCAATGATGAAGCATACTATCCACCTCCAGAGAAAGAATTGATATACATGGAATACAGACTGAAGCATGCTATTTTTCTTTCCATTTTAAAAAATATTTTCATTTTTTCCAATTTTTTCATTTTCTTGCATTTTTTTGTTTTTTTCCTTTTATTTGAATCTTCTTATTACAAAATGAATAATGTGGAAAGGTTTTACATAATTATACATACATAACCTATATCTGATTGCTTACCATCTCAAGAAGAAGGAAGGTAGTAAGGGACTTAATTTGAAACTCAAAACTTAAAAAAATAATTTAATTGTAAAAAAGGAAAATAAACTATATCAAGGGAAAAACAAAAAAGGAAGATTTTTAGAAGCTTTTGTTATATGATAATTTTGTCAATCCTGATGATAGGTGATTATCTGATAGAACTTAATTGAGAAATTGCTAAATTCAATCAAGTAATAGGAAAATAATTCATATATATTAATTTAATTTTATATACACATGTACTTGTATGTGAACATATATGTACATATGTACATGTGTCTATACATGTGATACAAATATGACTCCTGGTACAGTTTTTGACATTTTGTCATTTATCCTACTTTATGGCTGAAAGCAATTTTTCCCCCAACTGGCTATATTGTCAAAAGAGTTAGCATCATAAACTCAACCCGAAATCTTGAACTTGGGTGGTTTTTCCTTCATTTCTTTCTAAGGGTGAAGTTATTGACTCCTTCACTAACAGCTGCTTATGCCACATGGTAAGGAGGTATGACCATTGAATCTTGATCTTGTTTCCCTTTTAAAGCTTTTGAACCAAGAAAAAAAAAACTTGGGTTCTTGTCCTTGTCCTTTATCCTTTTCTGTTCTTGGTGCAAAATCTAACCCTGGAGCTCAAGCCATTGGTTTCTGAGAGTCCAGTAATCTAGCATGTGTGTTCTAGTCAGTCCAACATGAAATCCTGAGTACCTTAGGTCCAGGATGCTAGACAATCAGGGCTTTAGAAGTAAACTTGGTGGGAGCAATTCTATGTAGAAACTAAGCTAAACTGCTCTTCCCCCTTTCTTAAGCCTTCCCCCTGGTTTTTGTTTGTTTGTTTAGCAAATATGTGTATTTTGTTCAGGCTAAATTTCTGAGGTAAATATACCTTTGTAGAAACTTATCTTATGCCAAGTTGTTAAATGGACCTGGGCTGATAGTAACTGAACCCCTAAAAATGGAGAAGCACAGTTGGTGAAGGTAGTCAATGGGCAGTGAGGTATAGAGGAAGAAAGAAAGATAGGACACAGGGATAGAGGAAAGAAGGATAGATGGAAGGAAGGAAGGAAGGAAGGGAGGAAGGAAGGAAGGAAAGAAGGAAGGAAGGAAAGAAGGAAGGAAGGAAGGAAGAAATGAAGGAAGGAAAGAAGCAGTCATTTCTTTTTTTTAAATTTTT